>CM076575.1:1098174589-1098375798 GCA_034641835.2 Pinus albicaulis | reverse complement strand
AGAGTCTAATTTTAAAATGACATCTACGATGATACAATGATACACCAAAAAAATCTTGACAAAGTGCACAAGCTTCACCTTAATGGATCCAGATAATACAGGTTTGGAGTGGTGGTTCAGTGGACATTTTGATAACCAATAATAAAAGTTTTAGTTCTTACAAATTTATGTAGTTCACTGAAATATATTAAAAGACGTGTTAAAATGAAAAGGTTTTCTCCAAAGGAGCATAGATTATCATAATACAGTCTACATAAAAACTCAATATATGCACTTATCCCTTGTATGCCAATATATTAATAGATTTAAAAAGAAGGAAAAAAGAGATTTGACTCTTATGGAACATATATTATTATAATACTCTACAAAAAGCTTCAATATAAACATCTATCTGATACCAATATATAATGATGATGGGAACTGAAAATAATTGATACTTACATGGAATCAATACCTTTGTACAAACTACAATCATTGAGGAAACACAAACGAGTTTCATGAGTACTAGATGAAGTTTATTCAAAATGATTGAAAATATGTAATAAAGGGGGGGGGAATCACCCAATAACTCCTTTTTGTCTAACAAACTTTGAAATCCCATCAGATAATCCTCTATCAAATCCACGTTTTGTTTGTACTCTAAATTTTATAGCCTCAAAAGGACAAACGAAAATATCATAAATAAATTTTGCAGATGCAGATCCTGCGAAGTAGATCAATTTCTTGTATCTGGTAGTATACCTAGGCCCTAAAATGTCTTAGTAGTACTTAAAGAACTCATAAAACCCAAACTTGCAAGAACCTTGAGCACTATATCCGAGAAGATTTGGAACCCAGCCTTTGAATAACCCTTTTCTCCTTGTTCTTTAAGCAAAACACCAAAACCATTGGATATGCTCTTATACTTCACAAAGTAAATCTAAAAGTAACAACAAAAAACACAAAGGGATATAAAAAAATTGGTTATAAAAGGATAAAACATTGAAGTCGATAAAATAACTTAACATTTTAGAAATCATATCTCCATATTCCCAAAAAATTTCTTTCGGTCAAAAATTGCTTCTGTAATCATGTCAAACTTGTTTTGGTCATGTGATTTGGCAGATTGGGATGCCAAGTGACAAGGAAACATCAAAACAAATCTTTAGAGTTCTAGGACCTAGCCTTCCTAGTCTTAGAGAGGGATCTCTCAATTGTTTGCAAAGGAAAGACTTGTTTGCTTTTTAAGGGTTGATTTTAGGCTAGTTATTAAGTATGAGTTTGTTTTGATTGTTTGGTTGGACATGATGATCTAGGCAGCATAGGTAGAGTGAGGAAATTCCTAAGTCATTGGGAAATGGAGTCAAATGAAAGTCATGGAAAGTCAGTCAATGGATCAGGGGTATCAAAGTGAAAATCTAACTTGGCTAGTGGATCTTTAAGGTCTTTTAGGTGAAATGAAATGAACATCAAGGGTTTTAGAATGAAAAGTAGAACTAGGGGCAATTAAGAATCCTTAATTACATGTACTTCTCAACAAAGGGACTTAAAACATTATCTGAACATAAAGAGGCATTCAATAGATAGGGCTAACCATAAACTCTACAAACTACACTTCAGCAAATAATAATTTCAAGACAAACTTTTCCAATGAAATATAGAAGGCAAGAAACTCATTTAACTTCTAGTGATTCCACCTTCAAGGATAAGAAACATTCAAGATTCATAAATGACTACATTCATAGAAGAGGGAACCCCTAAACATCTTTTATTACAGCCATAAATACCTTCAAAACAATTACTTAAGAAAGTACAAAGGGTAGGATCGGAACAAAACCTCTTTGGCAGACTTTAAACAATGGTACTTTGAAGGGAGACTTCAGAAACAGTTTTCAAGTGGCAGCAAGTAAGCAGGGAAAACCATAAATCATTCTTGAGACCAACTGTATTGAACTATTTAAGAAATAAACAAGCATAGAGGTTCTAGAGAGCAATTAAGAATTCTCTAAAATATCCTAGCAGAAGAAAACATTTAGGCAGTGAAGAGTAAACAGGACTAAGGTGCTTTCAGAAGACATTTCTTAGCCTAAACCTTTTACTCTACTGCAACAGAGAATAATCAAACATAATGAAACAGGAAATAACAATAACAGATTTAGGGTACTTCACCAACATCCAAGCTCAGGGATCCAGTGATCTAGTCTTCTCCATCATCAAACAGGTCAAGACATCCACAAGTTCCAAAACACCAATTTCTTCTCAACTTCAACAGGACTATGTGTTGCTTCAAAGAGTAATCAAATGCCAACAATATAATGAGTTCAAATGTAGTATTTATGCTGCAAATGAGGAGGTGGAGCTGATCTAGGGTTTTATTGTTATTTATTACAGAGTAAATGCATTCCTATCCTTGAAAACTATGCAAGGCATAAGGTAGGAACCTCTGCAACTACGTTTATGTTTTAATAACTCTATCTTAACTTCTAAGAAAAGATAGGTGAAAAGTTTGACTTTGAAGCCTATCTTTAACTTTTACAATAACTACCTTGACAGATTAAAATATCTTATGACTATGTAATAACTGCTAATTTCCTTTATAGACAGGAGGTATGTTATAGGTGGCAGTTATATCCTTTGGAGGAATAACTGCTTCCATGTTGATTTGTTCGAAGTTTCCTTCGGTCTAAGTTTCCTTGTTTAATTAATCAACTGTGTCTTAGGCCCTGATTTTGCATTTGGCCTTTAATTAAATTGCCTTACTGTCCTTTTCTCTTGTTTCTGCTTTAAACAATCGCTTTTACCCATTTATCTTTAATTTTTGATTTGAAGGGCTAATCTATGTTTTGAAAAATTTAATCTTTGATCAAGCCCTTTGTTCTTCTATCTTCATTTCTTTACTGATCTCTCTTTTGTTCCTATGTGCAGAGGTCTTCTTTGCATGCTTGGAGGGTTTTATGAATGAATTGATGGCCATGAAGTATCGACAAAACCCTGAATTAAACCTTCTGAATCCCTTTATCTGTTTTATTTGACCTTTAGGGATGATCATCCTGATACCAAGCCACTTAAATTGGTTGTGGGATGGCCTGTGAACATGGGCCGCCATTAAAATCTACACAACAAAACATCAAATTAATTAGAACCTGTGTTTTTGGCTAAAATGCATTTCAAAAGCTGGAGGAGGGGGTGTTAGTATGAATCCTTTGTTGAAGTGTACGAAAAAGGACCACTTTAGCTACGCATAACTAATAGCCCTAACAACAAAATTGGCTTCCAATATCTTCAGATCTGTGGTTAGTTGAACAAGAAAAGAGCTACAAAAACCAGATCTATGCATGAAAAGACATTAAGCAGTAAAAACAAGGGTTTGCTCCATATACCAGTAGACAAGACAAGAACAATTTTTGAAAGAATTTTTGTATTAATTGGGCACCTGGGAGGAAAACAAGAAGGCGTATCCAATTCTCCTCAGTGGGATGGGTTCTTGGAAGTCCTCAGCACTTCAGATCTAAGATTTCTCTCTCTTGTTGGTGCAGAAAAACCAATGCAAAGAATAGAGCTCAATGGGAGCTCACACAGAAAATGATGGAAAAATGTGACCAAGTGTATAGATCCAGAGTGATCTAATAGGAAAAAAAAGGTGAAGAATGGTAGGAAAAACCCTCCTATTTATAACAAAATATTGGGTCATTCTAGATCTTGGTGCATGATTAAAATAATGTTAACCAAATCTAGATCCACCTTTTATGGAATATTTTATTATATTTGTTGGAGGAAAAAGTATTTGACTTGGGTCAAATCCCTTTATTTGTCAAAAATAAATAAATAAATGATTTATTTATCTTTTTAAGGAAGTGGTTAAAAGATAATCAAATAAATAATGATTTATTTAATTATTCGTAGGTGATTTGGTCATATTTAACAAGGAATATTATCTAAATAAGATTTAAATAATTATTCCTAGAAAATAATAAGATAAATAAAGGTTTATCTAATTAATTTATTTGTTTTTGGGTTAAACATGACTGGGAATAATAATTAAAGTATGGTTTAATTAATTATTCCATGAGGAAAATCAAACAAATATAGGTTTGTTTAATATTTCCTTTTGGGGTTTTCTGTTTAGACCATAAACAACCTAATAAATGTGGTTTATTAAGTTATTTAACATAGTGAAGGCAATTTTACTTAGGGTAAAATTGGTCTTACATGGTGTACTTGGGTCCATCTAATGATAATAGGTTAGATGACCAAAAAATGGTGTAACAGGGGGTTTGGAGTGATTGCGGAGGAGGGAAATGCATAGAGGAGGGTTTCCATGGGCGGAACCAGCAAAAAATTTGAATATGGGCACGAATTGGAGGTTAGGAGGTTTTGTGGGAAAACTGGTGGTTTTCGCGTTGAAGTTGGGCGGTAAGTGGTAAAGGGCGGAGGGCACGCGATTCCATACAATGGCCACCACATGTCCAGGCCAATACCACCTATTTCGTGTGGATAAAGGTTGTTAAACCTCGGCACCAAAATCTGTGCGATATGCAATCTGCATCGTCAGATCTCAAGGAGTGAGATCGACGGCGCAGGTGGAGCCAGAGGGCGGGGAGCAAGTTTGGTGGATGGGGTGAATGACGGAGCACGACCATTGTTGGATCAAGGCCCAGGGCTTAGATCTACAGTTGAGATGGCCTGAGAAAAAGTAAGGCATGGTGGGGGAGAGAAGGGCCCTCCTTTGAATTTTATAAAGGTGTTGGGAGTTTAATAAGGTTTGGGGGTATGAAAATAATAGGGGCGGAGGGGTAAAAGAGAGGCGGAGAAGTAAAGTCAAATGGGAGCAGAGGGAGCTGGGGCATAAGTCAAAAGGGGCTTTAAGTCTTTTTATAAAGTGGTTTTCTAATTATAAAAATAGATTTTTTATAATTTTTTGAGGGTCCGATAGGCCTAATAAGTCAATTTGAACCAAACAAAAGGATTTTATATGGTTCCCAAGCCTTTTTTAAGAGAAAATGAGGAATAAAAAGGAGGTTTGTAAGGGTGAAAAAATGATAAATGAGGGAGGGTTTGAAGGGAACAAAAATGAATGAGGAAGCAGTATGGAGGGGAGGTGAAAATGAGGAAAGTAACCGAAAATGAACCTTTTGAAACAATAGGGTGATCTTTAGGAGGCATAGATGAAGATTTTAGTGAACTGATAGACTTAGGATAATGAAGGGAGTGAGATTTCTAGAACTCACAATGTTTCTTCTAATATTGTTTCTAGAAATCTGGGATTGCCAGCTTAGTCATCTTTGGATAAGATCAAAATTATTGATGACTAACATTGGCTCCACTTGGGGAGGTTAGATTTCCTTTCAAGGCGTCCAAAACCTCAGAAAATAGATCTTTGAGTTTTAGCAAATCAGTGCCTTATCCATTGGGCATATTTCTTCTTTCTTTCCTTATGCTAGTATTCCTTTGAAATGGAAATCTTTCAATAATATGCAATCTTTGATTTTCTTTACACATCATCTCTACCTACCCAATCCCACTTGTCCTAGCATTTTTCTTCCTCTTTGAGTGCATTTGAACTGGAAAACTCTTTGACATTTTATTTTTGAAAACAAAAATAAACTATCTAATCCTATCCTTATTTCTTCCAAGAGTGCAGATTAAACTGTTGAATTCGTTTTATTCCCTGCCTATACTAACTGATTTCCAAGATTAAATTGTTTGACAATCTTGATTCTCTAGCTATTTGACATGAAAATTTAAAGCATGGTCTAAATCAGGATTGTACAGTCTGATCAACCATGGTTGTGGCATTTTGAACAAGCTGCACACCAACATTATTTTGCACAAAAAGTAAATCAGACAGATAAGGCCATGATTTGTCTTTTGTGAGGCATCCTTATCTATCTCTTTGGTTCTGTTTTGAGCAAGTGGAACCATTATCTTCATATTTTCCTAGTCTATCCTTTTTGAATAAGTCAAGCCTAAAATAATCTTATCAATCAGTGCTTCTACTAACTTATCAACAGAAATTTAAAGCATGTTCGGCCATGATTAAGCTAGATGACTGAACAAGATATTATTCTAAATCAACAATGGCATTTAGACTTGCACACTTTTAGAAATTCTCTTTTTGGGTATGGGGTGTACCTCTTTTTGAATCTTCCCTTTTTTCCTTTTTCTTTCCTTTTATTGTTTTTGTACTTTCTTTGAATTTTCTCATGTTATGTCATGTATAATGAATGAAATATTTGAATCTAGGACTCTTGACAAAAATAATGTTTAAGCATCCTGCCATTGAAAGGAACTTTAAAAAGTTATTCTCCATTCAGTCCTTCCAAGAAGAAAGCATTATGACCCCTAATTGAGTGAATGATATATGACCCTTTCCACAGATTCTCAAACTTGCCATGTTTACCTTTGTCCTCCCTCCTAGTATCCCATTTCAAAACTGTCTCCAACTTGAAAATCATTTTCTTTAGTCCTTCTGTCAAATATCTTCTTGATGCCTTCTTGTACTATTTGTGTTCTTTTGTACACTTCTTCTCTTTTCTGTTGTAAATGAATGGTCTGATTTATCCTTCTCTGCATGTCATTTTCTTCAGATTGCACTTCTTGGAGGAGTTTCATGACTGAAACTCCTAAAGATGTTGGGAAGACTGCATCCATGCTATATACCAGTTGATAGGGAGACATATTTATCAATTTTTTAGTGGTTAATCTATCAACCCATAAAGAATGAACCAACTTACTATGCCATGATTTTTGATTTTGTCCCAACAGTTTTTTGATAATACTGACAAGGCTTTTGTTAGAGGATTCAACTAATCCATTTCCTTGGGGATAGTATGCGGTGGAATGGCCCAATATGATATGATATTTGTAGCAAAATTCAACCATTCTTTTATATTTAAAGGCAGCAGCATTGTCTGTGATAATTTTCCTAGGACAACCAAATCTAGATAGTATGTTGGTTTCAAGGAACTTGATAATGGAAAAGTCACTAGCATTCCTAGAAGGTATGGCCTCTATCCATTTGGTAAAATAATCAGTGGCAGTAAGGATCCACTTATGTTGGGTAGAGGAGGAAGGATGAATTTCTCCAATGAATTCTAAACCCCATTTTTGAAAGGGAGCTTCAACACTGATAGGATGCAAGGGTAAAGGTAGGAGTTTTCTTTTGCCATAAAAAATTTTACACTTATGGCAAATCATGACTATTTTTTGAGTATCTGGGAAAAGGGTGGGCCAATAGTAGCCAGCTCTGAGAATCTTGTTTGTTGTGGTCTTTCAGCAAAGATGGCCTCCACATTCTCCCTCATGTAGCTCATGCATGATTTTTCCTGCATCAATCTCAAGCAAACATTTAAGCAATATTCCAACAATATTTTTCCAATATAGAATCCCATCTAAAATACAATGATTTAAAGCCTTATGTTTTAAAAATATAGCTTTAGTTTTTGATAGAGAAGGAGGGGTATTCAGATAGATTATCACATAAATGATATCAGCATACCGAGATGAATTCACAAATGTTTCTTCAATGTATGGAGCTGTGAATTGTTCTGTTTCTTCTAAGACATCAACCATATTCATATCTAGTGCTTGGAAATTTGATTCTGCCATGAGTTTTTCTAATCCCTGCCCTTTAATTAGTTTGGTAGGCCTGATTTCTAAGTCATATTATAAAATAATAGAAATCCATTTTCCCCTTTTTCCATCAGGGTCTTCACTTAGAATATCTTTGACAACTATATGTGGGACAAAAGCAATGATATGAGAATATAAAATGTAGACTCGGAAGTCTTTCAATGCTTTTATCAAGGCTAAGGCTTGTTTCTCCATGACGTTATATTTGAGTGGAGCATCTCTTAAGGCCCTACTAAAAAATGATATTGGTTGTTCATGCCCCATAGTATTATTTTGCAACAATACTACACCTATTGTATGTTCAGATGCAAAAGAAAAGATATAGAAATCCTTGGTGAAATCAGGACTGATGAGGACTGGTGTTTGAGTGAGAGCTTGTTTCACTAGTTCAAATGACTGTTTAGCATGTATTGTCCATTTAACACCTATCTCTTTTTTAAGCATTTTTGTGATATTTTTTAATAGCTCAGCAAGGTTGGGGATGAACCTCCTCAAAAAATTTATCTTCCTAATGAAAGATTGTAGTTCTTTGAGGTTCCTGTGATGGTTGATTTTTAATATGCCATCAATCCTTTTAGGGTCTACTTTGTTTCCCTCTTCAGAAATTATGTGACCAAGAAGCTTTCCTTATTGGAGACCAAAAAGTGTCTTTTTGGGATTCAAAGATAAGCCATACTTTCTACATTTCTCAAAGACTTTTGTCAAGTGAATCAAATGTTCCTTATCAGTTTTGGAGAAAATAGTAATGTCATCAAGATAAATGATTATAAAATAGCCTATGTCTTCTGAGAAGGCTATGTCCATGGCCCTTTGGAAGGTGGCCCTTGCATTCATCAAACCAAATGGCATTTTGACATACATGAATGTACCCCAAGGTGTAGTAAAGGCAGTTTTATGTTGATCACTTGGGAGTACCAGTACTTGATTGTAACTTGAGAACCCATCCAACAGTGATATTATTTTAAACCCAACCACCCTTTGGAGTATGTGATCCATTTTAGGCAAGGGATAATTATCTTTTAGGGAGGCTCTATTCAGATTTCTGAAGTCAATGAAAAGCATGATTTCCCCAGTCTTCTTCCTAATAGATACTAGATGGGAAACCCACTTTGAGTATATAAGGGGAACTATGATCCCAGCCTCATACATCTTCTTGATCTCTTTTTCAACTAAAGGTAATAAAAGAGGGTTTATCCTTCTTAGTTCTTTTTTGAAAGATTTCTGATTTTCCTTAAGAGGAATTTTGTGTTGAATGATGCTGGTATCATATAATTTTAGATCTTTGTAACCCCATGCAAACACATCTCCAAACTCTTTGAAAAGTTCAATATATTGTTGCTTGATATGAGCTGGAAGGTTGCTAGACAACTTGATCATTTTGGGTTCAGTTGGGTTGCCTATGTTATTTTCTTCTACATTGTTTTATGTAGGCTCCATCTTTGGTTTTTTGGCTACATCATTGAAATCAAAAAGCTCTTCTAGTGGTGTAAGGCCCCTTGGTATTATATCATCTTTGCATTGTAAAACCTCAGGGTCCTTTTGGTCTGGATTGTAAAATGATTTTGTCTTAAAAAGATTTTCAAATTGATTTATATTAGCGGAAGAGGACAACTCTGCTTCAGTGATTTGTTCTTCTTTAAAACAGTTTTCTTCATGGCTTAAGCTAGCTGTTGGTATGGAAAAATCATTTCTTGATTGTATGGATTTATCAATGTGTTTTTCATTATAAAACACTTGCCAATAGTCTTCATTATCAGGAACTTCAGGTCTATTTTTCACTTTGACATTGAATTTTTCATTTATCTGGGGTATTTGGCAATTGTTGGTAGCAAAGGCAAGCTCATTTGCAAGGTGCTTCTGAGCTCTTGGGATGAAAATGAGTTCATATTTTCGAAGGTTTTTAGGAGATCAAGGGAAGAATTCCTATATTCTCTTAGTCTTGGTTTCTTGGCTGAATAATCCCCTTTTATTTTCCTAATAATTAGCTTAGAATCTCCTCGGACTGATATTTTCTTAGCTCCTAAATATTTGAGCAAATGTAGGCCAAGGAGGAGGGCTTCATATTCTGCGATATTATTGGTTCATGGAAAATCAAGTTTATAAGAATGTCCTTTGTTTATATTATGTATCCATACACCTACTCCAGAACCTATCTTGCTATAAGAGCCATCAAAGGTCATTTCCCACAATGTTTCTATTTCATATTCATTGTTATTTTGCTGTTCGGGGCTGCTAAAGTTTGAGCTCTCATGTGCCTGAGTTGAGGGTAGATTTGATTGTTCTGATGGACTGAATTGTTCTTCATTTTCCTTTTCTTTTTGACTGATTTCATCTTCATTATACAAGATAAAGGAATCTAAATCTAAATGACTAGAGTAAACATGAGTGTTGTTGGGCCTATCTATGTTGCTCACCATGTATTTCATATGGGACTCCCTGTATAATCTCCTAGTTTGGTTAAACACTAGGATGGTGGCATAGGATATGTCCATTTGAAGGCTCCCCTGAATTTTGGCTCCCCATGATCTGGATAGAACCATGCCATACTTTGGGGGAATATCAGCTACTACTAAGTCCATGACTAGACCCTTAGCAGGAATCGGTGCCAAGTTGATGCATAAATATTTGATTAGACCAAAGCACTTGACTCTGCTTGAATCAAAGGAGTATAGGTCTTTATAAGGTTCAGTAATTTTTAGGCCTCAGATTTCCATTACCATTTTTGGCATAAGGTTATGAGAAACACCTAAGTCTAGCATGGCATTGTGAAAGATCTTATCATGTATGTTCAAGCTAACATAGAAGGGAGGGATAGCCCCTTCTTGGTATTTTCCTTCAACTTCAGGACCAAACAACAATTTTGGTTTGTCATTTGTCAAGTTTAAAGTATTAGTATCACTGCCTATATTCAAAGCTTTCAAAACTTGGTTTTTATATACAACCTGGGTTACTAATTCAGCTAGAGTTATGCTAATTTTGATCTTGGCAATCTCACCCTCAAGGCTGAAAGGGACTAATGATTTTGAGATATTTACATCTATTTTGTCCTATGTATTCTTTTCAACAATTATGATTTGCTGATTTTTATTTGGACTGTTATTTAAGACAGATTTATTAGGGCCACTATCAGGAGTACTAGGGCAGCTTTTTTCAACGCTTTGCTGGCCATTTTTATCTTTGTCTAGATCAGTTTTCTTGGCCACTGTGTTGGTATTATTTTTTGTCTTTTTAGGCTGATTTTCTGAATTTTTCCTAACAACAGTATTAGTGTTTTTATCATTTGAAATTTTTGGGTTCCCTTTGCTTCTAAGATCATATTTCCTATGTACCTTCATTATTGCATTTTCATACCCCAATTGGTAATCTTCAGAATTCTCATAGATTGTGTTAGTTTGTTCTAAGGAGAAGAACCCTTGTTCTTCTTTAGTGAGAAAAACCTCATTCTCATTGTCAGATCCTATTAAATTTACATGATTTTCTTCCAACCTTTCAGTTTCCCTTTCTTCCTCTTGATCTACATAATTCTGTTGGAAGGGAGGCCTAATTTGTTGATCATTGTCTCTTTGTCTATCTTGCATAGGGTCTCTTCTGAAATTTGGATTTCTATTTATGTTTTTGGGGTTGGCTTGGTTTTCTCTATGAGGTACTCTATCATTTATATTTATCTTTTCAAGCATTCTCTCCATTACGCTTACTAGGTTTTCAATTTTGTTATCAGATGATGAGGTTGATGCCATTGTTTCATCCTTGTATGTAACTCTTTTCTCTTATTTCAACCTAACTCTTTTCTCAATCAGATTTTCCTCTACAATTATGGCTCCCCTTTTCATATCTTCTAAGGTTAAGGGGTCTCTTTCTCTTATCTGATAGGCCACATCTGAATCAAAGCCTTCAGGAAATTTAGCTAAGGCTAGGCCTAGAGGAGGTTTCATGTTTGGGGGAAGTGCATTGTAAACACTATTGAATCTAGTGCAATAATCTTGAACACTTTCTCCTATGTTTATTTTGAGATTGCTATATTTTGAAAGGATTTGGAGAGGGCTCTTTTTAATATCCCATTTATTTACAAATTTTTGGTACAAAGAAGGGAGATCATTTATGCTATTAGGAGTTAAGATTTTAAACCATTTCTTGGCTTCTCGTCCTAAACTTTGGGCAAAGATTCTCATATTAATGGTCTCTTCTTCTATTTCCATGTAATCAAAAGTATCATCCATTTTATCTACATGCTGTTGGGCAGTGGTAGATTTAGTTCCAGTGAAATGAGGAATTCTAGACTGATAATCATTTGGTAAATGTACCAGAGGTTGTGGTAACACTAGTGGAGCATACCATGCTACCATGGTAGAAAATAATGGGGGATTTACAAGAGGTGAGTTTACAAGGGGAAATGTGGGCTGAAATGGAGTTTTTGAACAGTGGAAGTGTGGATGGGAGTGGAGGAAACACTTGGACCAGCAAACTGATTTTGGGCAGATTCATTGTGGGAGGAGCTGAAGTGATGGAGAAGCTGAGAATCAAGTGGAGTAGAAGGTGAGGCTTCTCTAATGGGGCTCTACTGCAAATCTGTGGGCTCAAGGTCAGCTTGGTCTATATCACTATATGACTTCGTTCTAAATAAGTTCTTTGTATGAGGCAAGTCAAAGTGAGGATCTTTCAAGATTGTAAGGTTCTCAGGGACAGATCTTGTTCTTTGGATAGTCCTAACAGTAGTTAAATTTCCAGATCTAGAAGTTTGCCACAAGATATTTTCTGGATCATCAACTATTTTAGAAGGATTAGGGTCTGGATGAGATATGGTATAGATCCTATGTGAAGCCAGATTTCAATTTCAAAATTTTGAGAGGCTAAAAGATTTAAGGACTATTTTCAAAGATCAACCTCTCTTGGTGTTTAGTATCTTGCTAAAATATGGGACTAGACTTCTAAACTTCTTTTAGGAATGGTTAACACAATCCTAAGGAAATCTGGAGTCCTAGTGGAGTAATAGGCCTAGTGGGGCTAGTGGAGTCTCTAGGTGGAAATTTTTAGCTTTTTTGAAGGTAAATTGTTTTATGGTCCACCACCAATAAGTATATTGAGATCCAATTTGAAATGTTTTGGGTTTTCTGAGTTTTTAAATAGTTTTATGGTTAATAAGAGTGTCCTATACTTGATTTCATCACTTAGCTAAGGTGGTGAAACAAACAAATTCTACTCTATGGCTTATCAGCTGATTTTCTTAGGTAACTGAAGGACTAATGAGCCTATAAGAGTTTGTCAGACTAATATGTACTCAATGTCCCACCGTGATCGCCAATATGTTGCGGTCCTATGATTTGGCAGATTTGGATGCCAAGTGACAAGGAAACATCAAAACCAATCTTTATAGTTCTAGGGCCTAGCCTTCCTAGTCTCAGAGAGGGATCTCTCAATTGTTTGCAAAGGTAAGACTTGTTTTCTTTTTAAGGGTTGATTTTAGGCTACTAAGTTATTGAGTATGAGTTTGTTTTGATTTTTTGGTTGGACATGATGATCCAGGCAACATAGGTAGAATGAGGAAATTCTTAAGTCATTAGGAAATGGAGTCAAATGAAATTCATGGAAATTCAGTCAATGGATTAGGGGTATCAAAGGGAAAATCTAACTTGTCCAGTGGCTCTTTAAGGTCTCTCAGGTGAAATGAAATGAACATCAAGGGTTTTAGAATGAAAAGTAGAACTAGGGGCAATTAAGAATCCTTAATTATATGTACTTCTCAACAAAGGGACTTAAAACATTATCTGAACATAAAGAGGCATTCAATAGATAGGGCTAACCATAAATTCTACAAACCACACTTCAACAAATAATAATTTCAAGAAAAAATTTTCCAATGAAATATAGAAGGCGAGAAACTCATTTAACTTCTAGTGATTCCAACTTCAAGGATAAGAAACATTCAAGATTCACAAATGACTGCATTCATAGAAGAGGGAACTCCTAAACATCTTTGATTACAGCCATAACGACATTCAAAACAATTACTTAAGCAAGTACAAAGGGTATGATCGGAAAAAAACCTCTTTGGCAGACTTTAAACAATGGTACTTTGAAGGGAGACTTCAGAAACAGTTTTTAAGTGGCAGCAAGTAAGCAGGGAAAACCATAAATCATTCTTGAGACCAACTGTATTGAACCATTTAAGAAATAAACAAGCATAGGGGTTCTAGAGAGCAATTAAGAATTCTCTAAAATATTCTAGCAGAAGAAAACATTTAGGAAGTGAAGAGTAAACATGACTAAGGTGCTTTCAGAAGACATTTCTTAGCCTAAACCTTTTACTCTACTGCAACAGAGAATAATGAAACATAATGAAACAGGAAATAACAATAACAGATTTAGGGTACTTCACCAACATCCAAGCTCAGGGATCTAGTGATCTAGCCTTCTCCATCAACAAATAGGTCAAGACATCCACAAGTTCCGAAACACCAATTTCTTCTCAACTTCAACAGGACTATGTATTTCTTCAAAGAGTCATCAAATGCCAACAATATAATGAGTTCAAATGCAGTATTTATGCTGCAAATGAGGAGGTGGAGCTGGTCTAGGGTTTGAGTGTTATTTATTACAGAGTAAATTCATTCCTATCCTTGAAAACCATACAAGGCATAAGGTAGGAACCTGTGCAGCTAATTTTCTATTTTAATAACTCTGTCTTAACTTCTAAGAAAAGATAGGTGAAAAGTTTGACTTTGAAGCCTATCTTTATCTTTTACAATAACGGCCTTGACAGATTAAAATATCTTTCGATTGTGTAATAAATTCTTATTTCCTTTATAGACAGGAGGTATGCTATAGGTGGCAATTAGATCCTTTGGAGGAATAACTGCTTCCATGTTGATTTGTTCAAAGTTGCCTTAGGTCTATGTTTCCTTGTTTAATTAATAAATTGTGTCTTAGGCCCTGATTTTGCATTTGGCCTTTAATTAAACTGCCTTACTATCCTTTTCTCTCATTTCTTCTTTAGACAACTGATTTTACCCATTTATATTTAATTTTTGATTTGAAGGGCTAATCTTTGTTTTGACAAATTTAATCTTTGATCAAGCCCTTTGTTCTTCTGTCTTCATTTTTTCATCATTTCTTCTGACTGTTCTTCGTTTGCTGTGTGCAAGGAAACATTTCTTTGTGGCATTGGAGGGTTCATGATCGACCGGTGATCATGATTCATCATCGATAATACCCTAAAGAAGGCCCTCTGATCTTCACTGTCTGATTTTAAGTCCCCTGGATCGTCATCCAGGACTTAACTTGTCCCTTATATACTGCGGGAGAACCTTGCTGGCCTTTTCTGCCATTTAAAAAACCTACAAAAAACAAAACAAATTTAACTTAAAACCTACGAATTTTGTGGATTAAATTGCATTTCAGAGGCTCGGGGAGGCATTATAGCGATGTTCAGAGGAAGGGAAAAGTGCAGAGAAGGGTTCCATAGGCGGAACCAGGAAGAACAAAAAAATAATTTGAATTTGGGCGCGAACAGGGGTAAGCAGTTTTGAGTGGATCAGACGCGATTCCACTTAGAGGATGACACCTGTCCAAGGTAAAACCACCTATTTCGTGTGGAAATAAGGTGTTAACCCTTATCTGTGAAACATTTGCGACATTGATTGACAACCATTGGATCTGGAGGAGCTCGATAAACAACGCTAGTACGATCCGATCGAAAGAGATGATCGACCGCGAGTTTTGGTGGAGGACAGGTGGTGAGCGAAGGTTGGAAGTGTTAGTTTAGTGGGCGGATAGTGGGACCGATGATGATGTCATCTTTTTTGTTGGGTAGCGGGAGTTTTATTGGGCGGGGTTGAAAGGTGGGGATTAATGTGGGCCGTTAGATCTGGAGGATCTACAGTGGAGATCTGCTGGCAGGGTAAATGAAAAGGGTATGGTTGGGAGGATGAAGGATGAGGGTGGAAAAGAGATCACCGTTAGATCAAAGGTGATCAATGGCTGCAATTTTTTGGGGGGGAAACAATAGCACGAGATGAAAATAGGAGGTGAAGGGGGCATAAAGTAAAAGTGGGGAGGTGGTCCTGTGAGAAGAGGATAGGACCAGTGGTGTAAAAGAAGAAGGGCTTTTGGGAATAGCAGGTGGTTGTGCGCCTTGGGTCATATGAGTAAGGAGCGGAAAACTTAAGCCCGAAGGGCTTAAGGCCTAATATTTCAAATTGGGCAGATATTTAGGCCTAAAACAGGTTTTTAAGCCTTTTTTAAAGTTTTCGGTAAGTTTTAGAAATGGGTTAATTAAACCAAATTTTAAAGGGATTTTCTGGTTTAAAGGGTTTTTGGGGAAAATGAAGGGTAAATGAAGGGAAAGAAGCCTATTTTTTAAAAGGGGAAATTACTGTGAGGATAAAAATGAAAATAAGTGAAAATGGATAGAAGAGATGAAGGTGAAAATGGCGAACATAGCTTGACAACAGTTTATTTTTTGAAATAGCAGGATTAACTTGGAACATATTTGAGTGAAGAATTTTTAGTGAATCAGATAGGTTCAGGATAATGAAGGCAGTGAGATTTCTAGAAATCACAATGTTTCTTTAAATATTGTTTCTAGAAATCTGGGATTGTCAACTTAGTCATGTTTTTTAGATAGGATCAAAATTATTGATGACTAACAATAGGGATAATCACTTCGTGGGGGAAATTTAACAAGATATCTTCGGGTTGGTGGGCACAAATCCCACTCCTAGTACCAACTACCACCCTCATACATATGGGAATACTGAGATAGTTAATAAGTGGGTGTAGGGATACTTGTGGAACAATGCGACAGGGAAAAACCGATCTTGGATGAGATGGTTGCACTTGGGGGAGTGTTGCTACAATACTACATACCATATGTCTATTGGTATGTCACATTTCTGTGATTTATATGGATATGATGATTTACCTTTTGTTTACCCTTTTTTTGGTGACAACAGGGCCCCAAGGGCCAAAGAGTGAATATATGAGAGGAAATGCATCCTTAAGTCTCTCAAAACAGTTTGTAGATCACCAAAAATCAACCAAAAATGAATGCAAACAGGAGTAGCGTTGAGAGACATTTTGAGGTGGGAGATTTTGTTTTGTTATGTCTCCAACCTTACAGACAATCCACAATGAAGTAAAAGGGGGCCAAGAAGCTACAACCACATTTCTATGGGCCCTATTAGGTGATAAGGAGGATTGGTGAGGTGGCATATGAGCTTGAGCTTCCACCTGGAAGCAAGGTAAACAATGTATTTGATGTCTCAAGCCTCAAGAAGGTATTGGGAAAACATGTGATAACAATTACTCAGCTATATTGGATGATATGGGGCATTTGGTTCTCGAGCCAGAAGCTATTTTGGAGACTAGGGAGAGGAGATTAAGGAGCAGGACTATCAAGGAGTATTTGGTGCAGTGGAGGAATTTTCCAGACGAGGATGCCACATGGGAGGGTGAGAATATTATATAGCACCCCACATTACAATTTCTTGGGGACAAGAAACATTTGGGAGGGGAGGATTTTGATGTCCCATCTACTTATATTCACCCAAAAACTGCACCAATTTTGAAATTTTGTTTAATTTATATTAATTTTTTCTCAACTTAGGATAAGTGGGTGGAAAAGGGAGAATTGCTCCATCTTGTGGGAGAAAATTCTAGTGGGAAGTGGGGGCCACCCAAAGGGGGATACACACCTCTTAATCTAGTACGCATTTGTAAAAGGAGAAGTAAAGGGAGGCAAAGTGAATTGAAGGAGAGAGAGGGAAGGTGGGGCCAACAAGTATAAGTATGAGGAGAGAGCATCCATTTGGGATATTTTTCTCATTTCTAAACCCATTGTTTTCTCAAGTTGTTTAGCTGGGTTGACAAAGTGTTGTTCAACAATACATGAGATATCCAAGCATAAATCTCAACTTAACTTCAGTGGACCATGGGTGCGATCCCTAGGAGGATTCTCTTTCACTGTAGAGGGATGTCGAGGAGGCATTGCAGGAATTTTGACAAACTTCTAGAGCATCTTGGACGCAATAGCAAAATTTGTACTTTTTGGAGGATATATTACAAGTCAAATCATTTGCCAATTTTTTTTTAAGGGAATTATTTCCTACATTTTACTGGTGGATTGGAGTGATTGTAGAGCTTTCTTCCATGGTAAATAAATAAGGTCATCAGTTGTTGTTTAGGGCTTGCATAGGGGATAAATTAGGAAAATTTATGGGAGATTTGGGTTGGTGGTTTGGAGCTCGGTAAAAGCTAGAATTTTCTAGAGATAGTTGGAGGGAATTTCGCTAATATTTTACAATGGATTGAGGGCCCTTTGCAATTATTTTCTAGTTGTGTGTATAGCTAGTGTCACTGGAAAACTCACACTTTTTGGTGGGTTTTCTAGTGGCTAGTCGGGTGCCCCCAGTCCTTTATGGGTTGTGTGAAGTTTCAGCCTTTTTGGAGTAGTATTGAGGTCTGTACAACAAATTTCTTCTAGTAGCAGCACCCAGATTTTCCAAGGCATCATAAAAGTTGAATTGGGGGCCGAGTTCTTAGTGTGGGAGAAACAATTTTGAGATCTAGGCCTGGCCTAACTTATAGCAAGTCTAGGTTCCATTTCACACTCATTTCACACTCTTTCTCTTATAATATAATTAAATTGTTGTTCTGGGTCAAATTTTCTGGTATCTAGTCTTAAAATGTAATGTGCAGATATTTTTTGGTTATTTCTGTTTTGTATGTTATGTTTGCACCGTAATATTTTGTCTAGAATATTACAACTGCATTGACCTATGCTTGCTTTTCCTAATCTCTGAAAATTATTTCCTATGATTGAATGATCCTGTCATTATATACCTTATAACTTTTGATCTCTGCCTCTAAACTTCTCAAGGTATCTATTATGTTAGGGGAGTACTCATCTCAGTGCTGCTAAGTTGATTGGTAAGGAGAGTCATGCAAACTATAGTCCACAATATTTCTTGTCATCTCTAATCCTCTTCTTCCCGCAATTATACCATGTTAGATAAACTAAATATAAACATAATCAAACATACCTTTGTGAAGTTCAGGAGAGGCTATCTTATCTGCAAAAATTAGTTCATATTAGAAAAATCTATATATATATATATATATATATATATATATATATATTAACCATCATAATCTTCATCAACCTCAACACGATGACACAAACTGCAACAATGACCATCACGAGAAATAACCAACATGCATGCATGATAAACACATAGACAATCATACATGCATACATAAAAATCACATCTACCCTGAGGTCCAGTGTTGCAACCTCGCTCTGATACCAATCTATGACCGCCCTCCCCACATTTACGCAATTTCACAAGCTCACCAGGGTAAGCATGATATGAGTGTCACTATGACAAGACCAAAACTCCAATGTTTCAGTTAAGGAAGTGGGGCAAACACACCGACACTTAGAGGCATCTTATAGGGATTAAAGATCACCGAGGAGCTGAAGAAACACCCAGGTGGTAAATCCCTGATCTGGAACCTTTATTCTCATCCCTAACACCCCAAGCACATCCACAACAAGGCATGCATGCAGTTATGAGGCTCAACCACACTCATAAGCCTAGCTACCATTGGTTATGGCATAAATTATTTAGTTCTGAGCATGCAGTCCCGGAGTTTGTGCCACCTTTCCAGGCTAGCCTCTAGACCACTTCCAAAAATTATCTAAGACTTTCCAGAATCATGATTAACGTGATGAAAAAGCTAAGCATTCAATCCCAAAACATAAAATTGACTTAGATTTCCACAGAAACACGTTAGACATTTTTTCAAACATGTAAGCTATAGGTCATGAATGCATATATGATCATAAGACTTTGATATTCATCTGAGAATCACCAAGAAGACTCTATGCCATCTCTGCATATCTTCTACAGCACTTATTAGTCCATATACTCATCAAGTATTATATAACTAAACAAATCATGACAAGAGCCATATATATATATATATATCAATCATCATAACAAACCAACCTCATCAACCTCAACACGACGACACAAACTTTAGAAATTATACAACAAGCATGTATATCATGGATGCAATCTGATCTAACAATGTACTAAAGTTAAATATTGAATCCCTTATAAAAATATTTTGCGGAATTAAAAACACAATCGCTAATCACATGAAGTAAAGAAGAATTAAATCAATCACAACACAGATAATTTCCTGGGGAAAGCTTGCTACTCAAAAACCCACTATCTTCTATTGTATATTCATCATGGATCATGAAACAATTACATACAACTCTTCTCACAAGATGTAGTTAGCTAATTGGCTCACACTGTCATACAAAAACAGACCAATACTTAGCCAATTTACTGCCTCCAGACAGCCAACCTTGCTTGTGCAATCCTTGATGAATGCAATCCTTAAAGAATAGGAATTTTGGCCTTCCTTGTCTGCGCAAGTATCATGCAAACTCCAATGGGTGTTTGGTTGCATGGGTGCAACCCAATAATCCTACAACTAATAATAAACTTCCCTTTCACCTAGATCTCAACTAGGTCTCCACTGGATCTGACATGCATGCAACTAATAATAGTAAATCCTCAGTTGCATGTGAGATCACTGATTTTGAATTAATTAATATTTAATTCACTTGATCTCTCACTAGTGTATCTAACAGTTACAACTAGCACAATTAAGTTTAACTCACTTAACTGAGTTAAACTGATTAAAACTTGCATTAACTAATGCACCACTGCACTTCGAACTCTATTACAACTAGAATTACTCTGCATGCCTCACCAACTACCTCTAACTTGAAATTCATGAGCTAACTAAGTTTATCACTCTCAGTTAACTATTACAAGTTATTTTGAGACTAGATTACATTTTATCGTCCATCTTAATTAAGGGATAACTAAAATATACATGCACCAAAAATAGCCCTGTGGGCCCCACCCTAGTGTAGGTGTTTAATGCACTAGGCGTGGGTGCTGAAATTTTCTTGTTGAATTTCAACACTCCCTCTCAACAAGAAAGGGATTATCCTTCACCCTGATACTGTCTCTATGTTATTTGAATTTTCTCCTGTTGAGCGCCTTCGTCTGAATATTTGCATCATGATCTTCCGTGGGAATGTACAGACGCAACATTATTCTTCTCTACACATGATATCTAAGATGATGGTACCGGATATCTATGTGCTTGGACCTATCATGAAACACAAGATTAATCGAGAGTTTAATGCAACTCTAATTATCACAATGTATCACTATCGGATCCATCTGAGAACCAAACAAACCAACCAAGATCTTTCTCATCCAGATAGCCTCACATGCAGCGTGACTTGCTGCCATGTATTCTGCTTCCGCTGAACTGAGTGCCACATATTTCTTCTTCTTGTTGTACCAGGAAATTGCCATTGTTCCTATGATGAAGTATTGTGTAGGAAAATCCCCTCTGTGACAGAGGTGATACCTCTAGCCCTAGGGTGGGTCTAGAAACAAGGGAACACGTTGAATTCCTAAATTCCTATCTTGTAAATGAAATATGGGTTGGAACAGATATCCTACCTCAGTCCAATGCTTTTTTCATGGCACGCGACAATAATCCTTTGATCCTTGTCTTCACACCTTGTGCTCCGTTGGTGACGATGTCCATGAACCTAAGCAAATATCAAACAAACGTTGACAACAAACAAAAATATATGTTCATTTACAACTATCCAACTATTCAAGGAGAGTTAGACACTTTGAATATAAATGGAAACAAAGTTGGAACCAGAAACCAGTCATGTGATATTGATATATGGAAAAGAAGTTTACAACATATGCCTTGACGTTGTAGATCTCCTTTGACGGATTTTGTCGGGCATGTCTCAAGCATTCATTTGTCGTTCGGCTCAATGAGGCAGTGGGATTAAACTCTCTCTCACAACAATCGACTCTTCTCTTCTTTCCTCAACACACCAGCTATAACTATTGATTGTTCAGCTGGCTAAATCAATGTGAGGAAGAAGAATTTATAGGAGAGGAGGAGGAGGTTTTGGATCCACATAAGGTGGAAGAGAGGTCAATCCCTTAGGGGAGTTGCACATTTGTAGGAACTAATAGGCCAAAGGGAGAAACTCGACTTGATCCAATCGAACAAACAACCATGACTCTGCTCACGAAGTTGTTATATCATAGAAGCTTCGTTTCTATTTTAAAAAACTTTCCAAAAGCATCTCGGTGCGGGTGCCCTTCTGAGACATACTAACGATGGCGCGAGGCTCAGTGTTAATTTTTCCATGGGATCAAGGAGATAAATACCTACCAGCACCGACCCAAAAGCATAGTTTTTTGGGGGCCTACTTGAGGAATGATCAACATAGGCAATCCCTCTAGCCCTAGGGGTGGTATAGCAACAAGGGAACATGTTTAATTCCTAAATTCCTAGCTTGTAAATGAAATATTGACTAGAATAGATATCCTACCTCAGTCTAATGATTTTTTCGTGGCATGCGGCAACGATCCTTCGATATTTTTCCTCACGCCTTGTGCTCCGTTGGTGACGATGTCCATGCACCTGAAATAAATATCAAAAAAAAATTGATAGCATACAAACATATATATTCATCTACAACTATCCAACTATTCAAGGAGAGTTAGACACTTCGAATATACATGGAAACAAATTTGGAACAAGAAACCAATCATGTGATATTGATATATGAAAAATAAGTTTGCAACATATTCATTGATGTTGTAGATCTCCTTCGACAGGTTCAGTTGAGCACGTCTCAATCATTCGTTTTTCATTCGGCTTAATGAGGGAGTGGTCTTAAACTCTCTCTCACAACAATGGACTCTTCTCTGCTCCCTTCAACGCACCAGCTATAACTATTGATTGGTAAACTAGCTAAATGAATGTGAGGAAGAAGAATTTATAGGAGAGGAGGAGGAGGTTTGGGATCCACATAAGGTGGAAGAGAGGTCTATCCCTTTGGGGAGTTGCACATTTGTAGGAACCAATAGGCCAATGTGAGAAACCCGACTTGATCCAGTCGAACAAACAACCATGAATCTGCTCACAAAGATGTTAAATCATAGAAGCTTCGTTTATATTTTAAAAAAATTTCCAAAAGCAGCTTAGCACGGGTGCCCTTCTAAGACAAAGTGACGACAATGCAAGGCTTAGTGTTCATTTTTCCATGGGCGCGAGGACATAACTACCTACCAAAGCCGACCCAAAAGCATAGGTTTTTGAGGGTCTACTTGAGGAATGATAAACAGAGATTATGTTCCTAACATTTCAAGGGATGCAATGAAATTTATGGAAATGTATGACAGTACACAGGGGTCACTGAAATGGTCCTCCAATGGTCAAGATGGGGATTGCAGGGAAGGTGAAAAAATACTGTGTAACAGATTCCCCCTAAAGCACGAAGTCTGAGAGAGAGGGAGGGGTAAAATGCTTTACGAGAACATGCCCACACCAAAATGTCGTTGCGGGAAGACCTGCAAGATCAAGTACGACTGATATCTCTGATACATGAATATGTGGTATGGGCGCAGCCATCCATGATAGAGAAAATGTAATAAGATCCAAGGTATGGATGCAACCATCCAGTGAGAAGGATCATCAAATAGACTCAGGTACGGCCGCAACCATCTAATCAAAAGAGTCATGCATATAGTCATGATAAACTAAATTGTTCCACAGCTTGGATTTTATCATACAAACCCAGGGTCTTGCGCTCAACCTCAACCCGAAAAAGTAAAAATTCAAGCATGTGAATGAATGAGTTGAAGTCAAACATGCAAGAAAGTCACCGGATTACCAACCAATGATGAAATTTGTTAATAGGCGTGAGAGAGACCACCAATAAAGACAATGGTTCTCAAGGTACTACTAGTACAATCCACAGAATGTGAACAATGAGTTGGAGTCAAACACCAGAGAAAACAATCGATCGAAGGCCAATGATGAGAACCCATCGTCGAATTCAAAGAACTTGCCATTGAGGCATGCAAGCTCTAAGGTACCAAAAGGGAGTCTCTAGATTAGCTTCCTGGATAATGAGCTGAAGTCGACTGGAAGTGACCAGTCAAAGGAGGGCCATAATGTTTCCCACATCACTGACAGTAGATAGAGGAATAAGATGATAGTGAATCAAGACCAAATAAAGGATTAGGGGTTGAAATTTGTAGAAGGAAATTCTCTTGAACATATTGGCGACACGAATATGGAATTTCGTAGTATTTGACATCAAGGGATATGAGGTCATGGTGATGAGGAAAAGAGCTAATGAGAGGTAAAAATGGATAATCCAAAACCATGGAGGCAAAATGATGAATATGGGATGTCCCCAACTCGACACGAACTACAGAAAAGTGTCATGTTTAAGAGTGACATACTGCCGACACAACTAAGAACTGGTTCCATTTTCCCCCGCCATTTCTGGCGAGTACCCGAATTATTTTTGGAAACAAGCTTGAAGGGGATAACATATGCTTGTGATGTAAGTTTGTCCTTCGGACAAATCCATCCTAGTACATTTTACGAGTACTAGGAAGGAGGAACTTGGTAACATCATGATGATGACATCTGATGTCATTTATTTTTAACAAAACTCGACGTATTTTCATGTTTAGAGAGTTTGAAAAGAAGTGGAAAAGAAAACTCCAGTAGGTCCCTTTTCATAGGTAGTCTCACAAATCCAAAAAGGTAGAAAACAATATTTGAGAGAACCTCTTAGCCATGTTCGACTAAGGTATTCCTTTTTCGTAAATAATTTGTCCCAGCCCGAAGAAAGGGTAAACATATACTGGGAAAATGAAGTTTCACAGCCTTTAACGAGTTCAAAACAACAAGAGTCTCGGCAATATTTTCAATTTTTGAGAGTCAGAAAAAGGGCTGAAAGATGACTCTAGGGGGGCGAATTTTTCATGTTTTTACCAAGTTCGAAAAAGTAATAAAATACAACTCGTTTTCTCATTGTCGTCATTTTTAGGACCTGTTGTTGCACAAGAAACAAACATAAAACCCATTTTTCGAGAAAAAATAATAAAATAATCGAAAAAAGGTGTCCAAGGATCTAATTAAGGTTTAGAAAATGTTATAAAATAATGCAAATAGTAAAAACAATTCACTTTTTACCTTTTCACCTTCTTGTGAGCATTTTACCATTTTTTAATGTGAACCTATGGAGCTGATAGCAGGCAATCCAAGAGGTCATTTGTGAATCTATTTTTTCCAGGCATGAGCTCTGATCTTCACCTGCAATTTAAGCCATTTTTCATTATCTGTTTTCATGGTTTGAGACATTTTTGGGGAGGTTTTGTAAAAGCTTGGTCGCAGTGGTCAGTGCGGATTTCAGGCATGGAGTCACGCCCAACCCCGAAAATTTTGAACGGGGAGGCGCCAATCAGCGTTGTTGTTTGCAAAACAGCGGCATCAAACAACGCGCCCAAAAAATATCAAGATCTCCTTCAAAATTTCTGATACAAATCGCTTAAACTTTAATCTTATGGCTAAGGGAAGCTTGAATTGTGGTTTTGCAGGAAGAATTGGTAGTTGAAATGGAAATAGAGTGGAAAGAAAGAGAGCATGGGGAAGAGGGTGAATAGGCCATGGAAAATGAAGCATGCATGGATGCCCTAAGGAATTGTGGGATCCTGAAATTATTCATGACCCCATGTTTAAGAGCTTAGCTAGAGCTATTGCAGTACCTGATTAGTGTATGGGACACTGATTGAGAAATATTCATGATTCATGACCAAGAGCTAGAGATAGAAGTCTCCGACATTTACTTCATAACTGGATTGCCTCATAAGGGAGATAAACCACTGCTAACAGGTACTTGAGCCCTTGGAGAGAGCATGGGCATGCTGATAGACAAAGTCTATCCTTGAGCAAAGAAAGGATATAAAAGTGGAAAATTAGACATTCAGACAACATGGAAAATTTTAGGGGCTAATATTCGTAGGTGGGCTAATTTTTCATGTTTTTTCCAAAAAAAATATTTTTCAATTTCCATTTTTTATAAAAATGATTTTCCCAAATTTTACAATATAAAAGTATTTTATGTTAAAAATCGCCAACATCATATAGAGAGTATATAAAAATCGTTATAAATTTGAATAATTTTATAAATGCATTAATAAACATTTTATAGTTTACATATTAGGGATTAGTGAGATTCACCAAATTTTTAAACTTCAAGATAATTCTCTATCCTTAAAATTTTCCCTATCAGACAGTGCCTGAATGGTTTCATCAAGCCTCTCCAAATATGGAAGACATTCTTCCTCTGGTGAGGTGTTAGCCAGTAATTTGATAGCTATCTTGAGGGAAGGAATTTCACATTCAATCGGAAGGTTAGCTTCCAGACCATAAACAAGCTGAAATGGGTTGAATCTACTTGCATCCTTCACCGAGGTTTGGTAAGCCCAGAGAGCCGAAAAAAACATCAGATGCCAATTGGACTTATGCATCATAATCATATGCTGAAGAATGGTGACTAAAACCTTGTTCATGGCTTCAACCTTTCCATTGGCTTGGGGGTAGTATGACGTTGAGATGTCGTGATGAAGACCAAACTTAGTAGTCAACTTAGCCATCATATAATGGTGAAAATGGGAGCCATGGTCAGTGACAATGGCTTGAGGGACACCAAACCTGGTAATCACATGATTGAAAATAAATTGTCCAGTCGTCTTACCATCAACTGTGAGTGTAGGCATTGCTTCAGCCCATTTAGTGAAGTAGTCCACGACTACGATAATATAAACATGCCCCCCATAGCATGAAGGGTCCCACGAGATTTCGAAGTGGCCCCTCATGGCGAGGGAAGTGAGGAGGAAGAAATCATTCACAACTTGGAGGGACTCACAAGTGGGATTCCAAACTATGTGAGATCCGAGGACATTCATCGTGCTTAGTAGAGGCACACCACACGAGTATCTAACCGCATCCATTGACTACTGAAGAGGGTCGTACGGGCAGTAACGTGCTATCATGAGCACCATGCAGATTAGACACCTAGGTTTATTTCTACATATTTTAGAGAGACATGATGTTGCGGGATGTAGCCAAAACACATATATTTTTGAACTATGATGTACACATGGATGCAAACAATCGATATATATATATATATATATATATATATATATATATATATATATATATATATATATATATATATATATATATATATATATATATATATATATATATATATATATATATATATATATATATATATATATATATATATATATATATATATATATATATATATATATATATATATATATATATATATATATATATATATATATATATATATATATATATATATATGCTTATACAACTTAAACAACTGCCAACGCCAATTTCTCTACATGAACATAACGCATTTCAGTGTTGAGAAGACTATGGCTCAAATAATAAATGACATGCTCATCAGCATCGTCGTTGTCTTGTACTAGAACCATGGAAATAGTGCTAAAAGCGACAACCAAATAGAGTGAATAGTCACGATGATAATTTGATGGATGCAAAAGAGGAGCATTGACAAGCAAATACTTCAGTGCATAGAAATATTTTTGGGAAATTTCATCCCATAGGAACGGGACGCCTTTCTTAAGAAATTGTGTGTAACCTTTGGCTACTTTAGCATAGTTCAATATAAAATGGCAGAGGAAAATAGCTTTCCCTTGCAAACTCTACAACTGATGTAAAGAGGAAGGAGAGGGGAGATTAACAATAGCTTCGACCTTAAGAGGATCAAAACGAATGTTGTCTTTGGAAACGACAAACCCAAGGAGTCTACCAGAATCAGAGCAAAAGACACATTTGTGCAGATTAAGTTGAATTTTTTAGCGTCTAAAACGAAGAAATATTTGATGGAGGTGTTCCGGGTGGTCTCTACGCTTAGCGGAATAAGTTGGAAGGTCATCGAGGTAAGGTTGAACAACGTGCTTAATATCGTGAAAATCGTATGACATTGCTCATTGGAATGTGGCACCAACATTCTTAAGGCCAAAAGGGAGCTTCTTGTATGCGAAGGTGCCCCATGGACAGATGAAGGCGGTCTTATGTTGATCAGGCGATAGTATATTGATCTGGTTGTAACCAGAGAACCCATCCATAAGGGAAAAAATATCACTCCCAGCACATTCATCAATGATTTGGTCGATGAAGGGAGTGGGATAGTTATCCTTAGGACAAGCACGATTGATATCACGGTAATCCACACAAACTCGAGTAGTACCCTGATTTTTATCCACAGGGACAATGTTAGAGACCCAATTTATTAATGGGATTGGATAAATGAAGCTTTCTTTGAGAATTTTTTCAACTTCTCTCTTTATGGCAACTGCCTTTCTAGGGTGCATGGGACAAAGGCGTTGGCGAACAGGTTTCGCATTAGGGTAAGTAGGGATCTCATGCACGACTATACTCGAATAAATTTCAGGAATTTCCTCATAGGACCAAGCGAAAATGTCTCGAAACTCTCGGAAGAGACTAGTATAGACCTCGATGTCATTAGGAGAATAGGTCACCCCAATGTGGATGTTCTTGACAACCCCTGGTTTAATGGAGATGTCAATAAGCATCGTCTGAGTGATATTTCCCATGTTACCTTATGTGAAAACTTCATGTGTCAAGATAGGCATTTGAAGTGGATGGGAAGGAGCTTGGGAAGTGAATTTCTCAAGACAGGTAGACATGGCCCCAAGGCCAGGTAGAAAGGAGGAACAATGATGACTATCATCCCAGGGAGGATCCTTAAGGGACATGGTTTCCACGATGGTTTTATCGGTTGGAAATGTCTCATTCAAGGGATTAGGAGAATTTGAAGCACCAAGCCAAGGGGATTGAGAATACGTGTCGAGAGACATACTCAAAGGAGTATGATCATAAGGAGGAGGAGCCAAAGCCGAGATAAATTCAAAATAATCAATTTCTATCAAGCTTAGCAGCATCACGTCACCAAACGAATCAACTTGCTTAGGCAAAGGGATGATCCACAGATCAGAAGACATGGAGATCATATTGACCTGAGAAGTGTTGGGCGAAGGAAGAGAAAAGATACCCATAAGGGCGGGATCTTAGAAAATTCTCGGCCCCACAGTTTCATAAGGTGTAGGAATACGGTATACATATGGACATTTACTCTCGGAGGAGGTGGAAGTGAAAAAGGATAATGGATCGACAGTGATGATATTTCCTTTGTGTGGGAACCGAAGAACGCGAAAGAGAGTGGACGGTACGCATAGCATGGCATGAGTCCAATTGCGACTGAGGAGGAGATTATAGTTGAGTTTGGCGTCAACAACTTCAATCTAGACATTAACCATTTTTCCTTCCAACGTTATAGGTAAGCTAGTGAGGACACCAAGAGCATGATATTCCCTTCCGTTGAAGGCCTCTAAAGTGTTTGGATACTGGTTAAGGGTCAGAGAACCAATGGATTTCCATCATGCAACGGACATGATGCAAATAGATGTACCTTTGTCCACGATTGCTCTATGGATATTCTTACCATTAATCCCAACTTGGATAATCAAAGCAAGCTAGTGAGGGAGACGCAGAACAAAATTTTCCAGATCAAAAGTGATAAGGCTTAAATCGACAGGGTCGACCCCTCCAATACTGGATAGAAAAGCCTTCCATTGTGACAAACAACTACAAAGCACCTCCAACGTGGACATAGCGGATGGCACCTGAGCCAAATCCTCAAAAATACTGTAATGTTGAGCGGAATGGGCGTTCGAGTTATAGGAGGACTTACGAAGTACGCCTTTAGAAGGTGGTAGTACAACCAGCTCAGGACTGGGCCTTTCAATGTGAAGAGGGCTAGAAGCAGGTGGGGGAGGAGGACCATCTACAATCTCTTTCCCCATCGCCTAACACAGTTAGGTATAATATTTTGATCTGGTAGAAATAGATACAGGTGCAACACCATTCATCATGAAAAAATGACAGCTAAAAGGGGTGGAGGACTGAGGTTGCTCCACCATTTGAGTTTGTTGTGATGGGAACAGTTCCTTGAGAACAACCGAATTTCCTTGAGTGCCTTTGAGTAGTCGGCTCACCTCGTCCCGTCATGGACATTCCTTGGTGTAATTTTTATCGTCACATATCAGACAAGGATACTTTGGTTTACATTTTTGAGCCATCATCAGTATTATTTTTAGGAGAATCATGTTTTGGGGTATCGGCTTTGGCCTTGCCTTTACCCTTATTCTTACCTTTGGAAGCTTTATCCATTGGGGTGGACTGGATGAAATTCACTTCCATGGTCTTGCTAGGATTGGAAGGTGGCTGAGAAGAATTTTTGGTGGAAGAAATAGATTTCTGCTTTGTAGGATTGGGAGAAGAAGAAGAAGACTTACGATAAGTCTGAGAAACATAACCAATGATACCATTGACAGACGGTGTCACCGGTGCTTTGGTAGTTCCAGCTCGTGGAGCGTTAGGTAAGAGATCATAAAGTGTGCCAAACTGAGAGTACACTAGATTGAGGTACTAGGCACGAGAAATGGCTTGCTCCTCGGTGACACATGCCCCCATATCAATGTCCTTAGCTATCAGACTGACAAAAGAGGTAGTGAACTATTCAATCAGGAGTTGATCATGGATTTCTAACTTGATCAAACAACGATGACATCTCCATTCATGAATATGATTAGAGACATGTGTATTCGTGTCTTGTTTCAAGGATTTAAGGAGCTGCATTCCCATTTCATAGAAAAAAGGCAACTGAAAGTGTGTGAGAAATTTCATTGCAAGAGAATTGAAATCTTAAAAGATACCATGAGAGAGTTCAATTTACCACTTTGCAATGACACCAGTGAGATTCCTTTGGAAAATACATAAATGAATAGAATGATAAATCCAGGAGTTAGAGGAGCACAACAGGTGGTATATCATAACATGCGTCTGGGGGTCTTCTCCGGACTTGCCTTCGAACTTGGGACAATCACCAGGAATCTTGGTGGGAACTGGGGGCCAATATGGATTATGAAGAATGGGATCATTCATTAACTTTGACACATGAGGTGGTTCCAAAGTAGCAAGGAATGGGAATTGCAAATTGAAAGGCATTGCAGGCCTTTGATAGAGACTGGTGTTGAGGTTGAAACCAGGTCGGGAGAAATTTTGAGCCCATATGTTCTATCCCAGAGAATTTTTTCCATGGGTGTTATAATTTTGATAATCCTACCCATAAACCAGTTGAGGACCAGGGTACTAATTCTAAGTGAACCATTAAGGTCTAGCTTGAGAAATGTATGGATTTTGTTGTGGGATGAAAGCAGTGCCTTGGGGTGGACCTTGTACCATCAAAGGTTGACCTTGGGAGACCATCGATTGGCCTTGAGGAATGAAAGGTTTGCCTTGAGGCTTCACAGGTTGTCCCTGGGGTGCAAGTTGGCCTGGGTACTTTGGTTGAGAAGGTTGTCCCTAAAAAACAGCTTGAACTGATGGTTGAGATAAGCCAAGTTCTCCCTGAAGACCAGGTTGGCCTGGCTAATCAACAAAGGGTTGGCCTTGTTGTACAAGAGATGGGCCTTGTTGAACGTAAGGTTGGTTCCGTTGCACAAAAGGTTTTCCTTGAGGTGGATAGGTTTTCCCCTGAGGAACATAAGGCACTTCTTGTTGAACATGAGGTTGACCAATAGGACCGTAGGGCTCTCCTTTTTGAACTGAAGGTTGTCCCTAAGAGGGTTGTCCTTGTGGACCATAGGGTTGTCCCTCTTGGTACCTGAACTAGTTTGGGCGAACCAGCACTTGTGGTGTTTGAACATAGAATGGACCTTGTGGGAGAGGCCCATGGTAGTAGACATGATTCCCATACTCATTGTAATACTATGGTAGATTTACTTGAGTCGGAATCTAATAAGAACCCTGGGGGATGTAATTCTGATGTTGAATAGCCATCATATATTGGTTATACGACAAACCTCCCAGAATAGGATTTAAAGAGATAAGTGTATTACCAATAGGTTGATGGGCTCCCGATATGTGAGGTTGTGATCCACTCACAATGGGCCCAACAGACATAGTAGAAGCATTTGGATGCGTCCCACCAATAGCAGAAGATGACGGAAATGATGGAATCACACTAGCGGATGGTGTGGAGGAAGCCACACAAACAGTGGGCTGGGTTGGTGTTACACGCTATTTTGTCACCATGAAATTTAACTGTCTATATAGGTTCATCATCACCTATATCATGCTTCTTTAGAAGTCAAAAATATCAAATCTCATTTAAAACCCTAAAAGCCCAACTCTGCACTTTTCCTAGTCCTTACTTGCGGACCCGTAGCTTTTTGCTCTATAATCTGTGGCACATCCCGCACGTTCTGCTCATTAAACTTGTGGATCCCTGTAAAAGGAAAAATAAAAGAAAAATTAAGTTCTAGAAGCCCAGTTGGTCGAATATTCTCCCAGTTGGAAGCTTCTAGAAGCGTAATCCGGTCGAGCTTCATCCCTTCATTCATGGAATTCTATCCCTTCATTAATGGATTTTATCCCTTAGTATTTGGAGGCTAAATACCTTCATAAAAGGAATTTATTCCCCTCTTTATGGAACTGAAACCACTTCTATTTTCCTATAAATTGAACTCATGTTTCAGTCTCAATGGTAGATGGTACTTAGAACTTATTATTTTTTGAAGATAATTGCTGAAGAAATCATACTCTCTATACTTGGCATCATTGGTATGAGAACAATCACATACACATATCCATAGTTTCATGCTAGTTCATAGAGGAGAAGGCTTGTCAAACCGAGAGATAACGATTGTTGAGGACCCCAGAAGAACTTGTATAACATCAAGGCGACAAGGTTGTAAGGTTACTTCTTAATATACAAGATAATACAAATGGATTATGTTTTCTCATTAAATTGTTTATGTATCTATTGAGTAATTTAATTCTTGGATTCCTTGATCACTGAGATATATTATTGTTTTCTCAATTATTATATCTTGCAGCTTCTTTTAATCCTTTTATCAGTCTTTGATCCCACGTGACCTCTTTTGGAGCGACTGGATACAAGATTTCAGTAAGCATTGGAATTCAGGTAGGGGCATGTCCTCATACTTTGTTATTTAATAATTTGGAATCACAAATGATCTAGAGAAAATGGTTTGCATTTGGATGTTTGTTTCTAGATATCCTTAGGATACTAGGGAGATTGTTCTTGTCCACAAGAAGGATTTATCCGCATAACAAAATGGCGACTCCACTGGGGAAATAGAACTTGGTTTCTCTTTTTACTTTTCAGTTTGATTTTTTTATTTTGATTAGTCTAAGACTAGGGTTGGGTAGATAACTTACCAAAATCTCTTAAAGTAAATCTGATTTTTTTTATTTTTTCTATGTTTTTCCTGGCCTTCACAGTTTTTGTTTAAAGACAGTGCGGTAGCCCCCATAGTTTTTAGTTCAGAATAGTGCGGTACCGCACTATTCTCCATTAAAACCTACGGACTTGTGGAAAATTTTTGAAAATTTAAGAATTCTCTTTTCATAATTCATATTACAAATTATCTATGTTTGCCCCAACTTGTCTTGACTATCAATAGTCTTATGTGTGGATTTATTTCAGTAATTTTTAAGTCTGAGTGGTTTTTCATCTGATTTTCATTTTATAAGTAAGTTTTTTCCCTACTTTCTTGCTACTCTCTATTAGAAACCATCATATACCTTAGCTTACTGGTATGATGTTGTTTTCTTGCTAAGCCATTTAACTTGTTGCAACTCTTGCTTTTATGAAAATTGAGTTTTATTTTCATTTGCAAATTTAGAAAAGTCTTAAGCTTACTAAGACCTGAATTTCACTTAAAACCATTGAATGTTTTGATTTTTTCTAAGGATAAGCAGAAATTTTTCTTGGGTCGATCACAAACTAAACAAAAAATTCTCAAAAATTTCTAGATAGATTTCAAACATTAGTGTTTTATTTTTCTTTTGAATTTAATGTTTTTAGGAATTTTTCATAAAGTTTTATTTTTGGAAAAAGTTTGCTAAAAGATTTGTAGTTTATGATCTCTTTGGTGAAGGATTTCATTTTGAATGAGTAACTGATCATCATATGAAATTGAGTTCTCAAAAGAATAGTCTTATTTTCAAATATTTTTGTTTATAAACGAAAGAATTGGTGTTTTAAAAGTTATTGAAATCTCTCAAATATTTCTTTTAAATAGGTTTCATTTAAAAGAAAAGAGTTGCACTCTCATATTGATGCATTTAGTGTATTTTGAGTCGGGTCATAAAATATCATTGAAGTTTCACTTCCATACCTTCTGTCTTAAGAAACAACCAAGCTAAAAACAAAGCTTTAATTAAAATTAATCTATATATTTTTACATTTTCTAGGGCTCTTTTCCACCAAGATAGCTTAGGCTAGTGTCTTGGAATAGGTTGTAATTAACATTCCAAGACAATTGAAACAAACAAGTAGCAATCTTGCAGTAGGAAAATCCAATTGTAGCATGTATGCTCTGGGAAGCTCTTCTTAAAAGAGTCAAGCACGAGATCATGTCAAAACCAGTGTGGTAATCATACCTATATCATTGGGAAAGATAGCAGATGTGCACGTATTAAAAACGGTAAACCTCGGATAGACCATTGTCGAGGAGCCTAGGGTCACTTGTCGGTAAACCTTGGATTATATCAAGGAATCTTTAAGGGGATTGAGCTTGTTACTTTGCCCTTGCGTGTATATCGGATGGTAGATTTTTCCCCCAGGTATATTTGTTCCCTTTGGTGACTTTAGTGGCTATAAACTTTAGGATTCTTTCCTAAGGTGACGGTGGAGGGAAGGTCTCACTGTACCTGGAGCAGACGTTGACTAGACTCACTTGGACTTTCCGGAGGTTTCTCTTCACTATGAGATGGTATAAGTGGAGAAACTTGCACCGTTCTGTTTCATTAAGCAGGTTGTCAGGGTAAATGTTCCAACTGCTATTTCTGCATTAAAATTCTACGATGTTGGACTTCATCACCAACTAGTGTTTTTAGTGCGGGAATATATTGTTTGTGTTTGGATTGATTTCTTAGATTTTGTAGGCATGTGATTAATTTGATTGTTTCTTTAGAGACATTAGGACATTTTACTGAAATTTTCTTTGATTTCGTGTGTTAAAATTTTTAATCATGGTAGAATTACCTAGACAATCACGTAGAATGCAAGGGAAACCCCCTGAGTACACATCAAGCCAGTTATAAAAAATTAAATCTGAAAAAGGACAAACATCAGGGATTGGATCAACTAAACACGAAGAAACATCTATAATTATTCATCCTGAATATGAAGTAGATCAACCTCGAACAACAGAGAGTACTCAAAAAAGATTTTCAATTTCTGAACTAGATGAACTTATCTGTGACAACTAGTGAATTATCAGATTCAGAACCTAAAATTTCTGAACCATAAGTTGTAACTGTTATATCTGATATTACTTCTCCATTCATCACTCCAACCGCTTGTCATCCTGATTCACCCAGAGTGAAGTATCGTATCACTGAAAATATTCCTCCTGGTCTCATTAGTATTGAAGAAGTTACTGATACTAAAGAAGAAGTAGTTCTTCCTCCTACTCAAGAATCTTTGGATCTTAGGCCAAGTGAATCAATTTATTATAGTGCTTTCAAACCAGATCCTTGGTATTCTTAGTTGGCAGACTTTCTACACAATACTGGTCTAAATTATTTGCCACCCCGAATTCCTTTTTATGCTATACCATGAGGTTATAGACCTCCATTAAACATGTATGGTGAGTCATCCATGTTTTCTGCATCACCAGAAACATATTTGTATGGTGTTCCGTCTATTCCAGTAGGATACCAGTCACTCTCTAGTACTTTGTCAGGAGCCACTCCTTCTCCAGACAAGCATGTATCATCATCTGGTCAAAATGAATCAAATACCAAAAATTTGAGTACGGAACACGTTTACATGATGTCTGGAAATATTCCTAACCCTAACCCTCAAAGTAGTAATTTACAACCTGGGGAACAACCTCAAGGTAGTAATTTACGGCCTAGGGGGAAACCTTAAGGACAATACATAACTCAAGGTCAGTACATACCTCAGGGTCAATATCAACCTCAAGGTCAGTACCCAACTCAGGGTCCGCTACCTCTTCAAGGATAGTATCCTATACTAGGGCAACTGTCTTTCCAGGGACAACAGATTCCTTTAGGGCCACAATTCTACCTGGAGCAACAATTGTTCCAAGGAAGTGCTAATTATCAAACATATGTTCCAAATTATCAACCTGGTTATGGTCTTTCTTATGCTACACAACCTTTATACCCCGGAGTAAATACAGTGTGGGATTCATCAGAAGTTCAATAGAATTTGCAACCTAATGTACAAGTACCTTATTATCAATCTGGTCAGCCAATGGGTTACAGTCAACCTATCCAACCTGGTCAACCTACGAATCAAGTACCTACATCTAGTACAGTTCAGCAGCCTGGTCCGAGTGCACCTAGAAGTCCCACTCAAATTGCTACACCAACTTATGTTCAAGCTACCACACCTATTCCTGGAGTTTCTACACCTCCTATTTCTACAGCCCCTCAAGTATCACAACAAATGCCTGTAGTCTCTGCACCACAACCTGGACCTACAATCAAGACTACCGTTCAGGTACCTACAGGACAACCTGGTACAAGTAAAATTGTAACAAGCCAACCTCATTTTGCTTATCAACCATATCAGGGGCATATTCATATGGGTCTACAGTGCAAAATCCAGTATACCAGCATCAACCGTACCCTGGTTACACATGCACAGGTTGTTCCAGGATATCCTGGATATCCTCCTCCTGGTACTGGTATAGTTCCACAAGGTCATCAATTTTCTCAAGACCCTAACCGTCATTTTCCATCCATAGCAACTTTGGATTTACTTGATTTGTCGCGCCTTACGAATGATCCCATATATTATCTTCCGTATTGGCCACCAATGCCAAATAATTTTCCCAGTGATATCCCTAAATTTGAATGGAAATCAAGAGAGGACCCATCAAACCATGTCATGACTTACCACCTTTGGTGTGCATCCAACTCTTTGATTGATGATTCTATTCAATTAAGATTGTTTCAGAGAGCACTGATAGGCTTAGCTGCTAAATGGTATATTGAACTACCGCATGGCTCATTCAACAATTTCAGTGCTTTATCAACTGCATTATTAACACATTTTCAGTTGCCAGTCAGATACGACAATGGCATAGAATTATTAACTTCATTAAAACAATCTACGTCTATGTACATATTCGATCACATACATGAATGGAGACATAGAAGACGTTTGGTGAAATTTTTTATTCCAAATCAAATTTTGGCAGAATGGTTTATCAAATCATTACTTCCAAAGATCACTGAAGATGTGGCTAAGTGAGGAATTGTTACTGAGGAACATTTCATTGCTCAAGCCCAGTAATTAGACCTTTTTTATACACAATCTAGTACTTTGTATGAAAAATTTCCTGATTTACCACGCCCTGGTCAAATAACTGCGACTCCTTCAAGATCTCATGCTGCAGATGGTGTAATAGGTTTAGTTAATACAAATAAAAGTAAGAAGAAATCATCTAATATTACTTCTCCTATAATAACTTTACCTAATTCACCAAAATGATATTCTTCCCTTGAAACTTCTACTGACATTCATGTTGTAGATTCATCTACAACTAAATCTAAAACCGGTAATAAGAAGAAAGGTAAGAATAAAAGAAAGCAGACTTCATCACCCAAAGAGAAAACTGAAAAAACTGAACCGTCTGACGATAAAAAAAAACATCGTTATCCTTGTCTTATCTGTGACGAGGATCACTTTACTAAAGAGTGCCTGCATCGATTTGAGGTCTCCAAATTTGTTAAAGGTTCGCCAATACCCGTTGTCTTGAAGGATCCTTTTCCTACTCAAGATAGAAAAATGATCGGATCTTCTTCACACTCATCAATAGATATTTTAATGATGTCTGAGGTTATGGTTGTGACACGATTGCAAGACTATGGAAATAAAAATATTGTTACTGGTAAAGACCTAGAAAATTATAATTCAACACCAGCTACATCTCCTTCGGTTTCTGATCCACTCCATATCGAGAAACCTAATCCTGATCTAGTAATTAAATCACCTACTAAAGGTGTACTTCGAAAGTCAACTTTCCATCCACATGCAAGAGCTGCTCAGAACTACAACATTGTTGAAGACTTGGCGATTTCCCCTTCAGCAATTTTGGCCCTCGAAGTGCTACAATCATGTCCAGCACAAAGGAAATTACTTTTATCAACTATTGGAGCTATAGATCCCCAGGATTCTAATCTTATGGTCTTCGATTTAGAAAATTTTACATCGAGACTACCCCATCAGATGGCTTTTCAGATTCCAGTATTAGTAAAAAACAAACGAATTTTTCATATTGTAATTGATGATGGGGCATCTACGTGTATAATGTCGTTAAATTGTTGAAAAATTCTTGGTTCTCCAAAAATTAACCAATCTCCAACAATCGTTAAATCTCTTGATGGAAGAGGATTCCATCCGTATGGAATTTTACAGGATCTGCCTATAGAGGTTGAAGGTAAAACTGTTAATCTAGATGTGGAAGTAGTTGATGCCCTTCTGGATTACAACCTTCTTCTGGGTCGAATTTGGTCTTATGCTATGATTTTTATCGTGTCTTCCGTATTTCTGTTAATCATGTTTCCTCATAAAGGAAAGATTGTGAAAATCGATCAACTCTCATATTAGTCGTCTGATCCAACCTCTACAGATAGTATTCAGGATGTTGGAAAATAAACTATTCCTTATGAAGATGTTGGAGTAGGTTTAGTAAAAGATTATGTTTTGATGGGAACGTTTTCCATGCCTCCACCCAACGTACCACGTACAATTTCTAATATCAATATGATTTCATCAAGCACTATTCCATTTGATGATCCTTGGATAGTGCCTTCAGAATCAGAAATGGATTCTTTCAATGGTGAGATGCCTTTGAGTCCTTGTGAGATAGCATATACAATGGTACGGTCATTTTCCAACACACCTTCAACTAACCTTGATCCAATGAATGTGGTCACTGAATAATCTTCTTCACTATCAAGATCAACCTTGACATGTATTTCCGATCCTTTTCAACAAGTGTTTTCTACTGATGAAAGTATTCGTGAAATTCTGTCTATGGATGAATTACCATGGGATGATCTGCATCATAGATCTTCATTTTTACCTGAACTTGATAGATTTGAACACGATTTTTTGTCAATTTTTACAATTGATTATGTCAAGGAATCACAAAATCCAATCATGATTACAAATTCGGATTTTGAGATTAATTTGGGAAAAATTTCTACAATTTTTCCTATTGACATATCAGTTAAACCCGGAGTTGTTGAAAACATTCATATAGGAGCTTCTTGTACGATTGATGAAATTAATACATATAAAGCCCTATTTCAAGAATTCTACAACATCTTTGTCTGGTCCTACGAAGAAATGTCAGGAATTGATCCAAAAATTGTCATTCATGAAATAAAGACATACCCGAATGCAAAACCTATTAGACAACGTTTACGTCCGATACATCTGAGGAAAGCTGTTGCTATCAAAGTTGAAGTTGAGAAATTACTAAGAGCAAGATTTATTTATCCAATCCCACTGACAGATTGGGTATCTAATATAGTTCCTGTTACCAAGAAACAGGGGACTATACAAGTATGTTTTGATTATAGGGACATTAATAAATCATGTCCAAAAGACAATTATCCTGCCCCTTATATCGACCAAATAATTGATGATTGTGCCAGAAATGAGATTTTTTCATTCATGGATGGATTTTCCAGATATAATCAAATAAACATACTCCCTGCTATTCAACCAAAAAAAGCATTCATTTGTCCTTGGGGAACATTTGCTTACTGTAAATTACCTTTCGGATTAAGGAATGCTAGTGAAACTTTTCAAAGGGCCATGTCTTACACTTTTCATAACATCAAACACATTGTGTAGCCTTATCTGGATGCTTTACCCGCTCATTCATTACACAGGGAAGATCATTCTACTCATCTAAGAGCAATTTTTATGAGATGTAGGCAGTACAAGATTCGTTTGAATCCACATAAGTGTGTTTTTTGTGTGCAATATGGACGATTATTGGGATTTTTTGTCTCCAAAGCTGGCATTCATGTCGATCCCTCGAAGGTTGAGGCCATCATAAATCTACCTCCTTCTTCCACACTTCGCCAACTCCAAATTTTGCAAGGGAAAGAAAACTTTTTACGTAGATTTATCCCTATGCTGAGTTAAAAAAAGGTTTTACCAGGTTATTGAAATAGAATGTTCCTTTTATTTTGGATGAGATTGCTGATCGATCTTTTGATGCTCTAAAACACGTGCTAACCCATGCACCGTTATTGCATCCACCCAATTACAACTAGGATTACTTTGTATACCTGGCAGCCTCTGATTCCACCATTGGAATGGTTTTAGTTTAAGGGGATGAATTTCACAGTGAACATGTGATTTATTATCTAAGTAGGAATTTAAATCCAACTGAAATTAAATATTCACATGTGGAAAAATTGGCCTTGGCAGCTGTTCAAGTTGTCCAAAGATTTCGTCATTACATACTGTTACGCAAAACAATAGTAATTTATAATTGCAACCCAGTGATGTATATTTTGACAAAACAATTACTTGGGGGAAAATACTCTAAATGGATTGTTATCCTACAAGAGTTTGATTTGGAATTTGAAAAATCTAAATCAAAGAAATCACTGGTGTTTGTAGAACTTGTGTGATTTTCCCAATACTGAGACGGAAACTGTGGTAGAGCATCCTATTGAAGATGAATCTTTGTTTTTTATCAGTACCTTAGATCCATGGTATGGAGATATCATCATTTATCTTCAAACCCAAACCTTTCAGCTAGAACTTTCACGTTCAAATCGACGAAATATCTGTTACCAATCTCAGCAATATGATATTGTTGGGGACACACATTATCGTCGTGGTGCGAATTCTGTTTTTCGACGTTGCATAACTCATGAGGAGGCTGAAAGGGTTCTGAATGACTGCCACTCTAGAGCATGTGGTGTTCATATGTATGGGTACGCCACAACCCAAAAGATATTGTGTGCTGGCTATTTTTGGCCCTCATTATTCAAAGATTGCATTCTTGCGGTCCGAAAATGCCACAACTGTCAAATTTTTGATCGAAATATGTGTGCACCACCAGCTCCTCTTCACCCCATCATTGTTGTCAGTCCCTTTGCGAAATGGGGCATTGATTTCATTACATGTAACCCTCACTCGGCCGGGGGGCATGGGTATATTATTCTTGCAGTAGATTACTTTACCAAATGGGCCGAGACGATGCCTACATTCGCGGCCGATGGCAAGACTGCAGCTACGTTCGTATTCAATCATGTGATTGTTTGTTTCAGTGTACCCCAAGCTATTATCACTGACCATGGGAGTCATTTTAGAAATATAATGATGACCGAACTGTCTGATCAACTTGGCCTGCACCATGATAATTCTACTCCATATTACCTGCAGGATAATGGTTAGGTTGAAGCCGTTAATAAATTTTTAACCACCATGATCAAATGGATTATCAAAACTCACAAATAGAATTGGCATACCATGATTTTTTCGGCATTATGTGCATACCGAACCTCAGCAAAAACTGCAACAGGGTTCACTCCTTTTCAACTGGTTTATGATTTAGAAGTTGTGTTACCCATTGAATGCGAAATACCATCACTCCAATTAGCCATAGAGTTACTACTAGCTACCTCTGAAGAGGAAAAACACTTTTTGTACTTAGCACAATTAAATGAGACTTGGCGCACCGCTACATTAGCAGCCGAAGCTCATAAAAAAAGCGTTAAAGCTCAGTATGATCGAAGTGTTACACCTCGTGTTTTTTCAGAAGGTGACCTAGTCTTAGTATATGATCAAGCTAACGATAAGCTAGGAGATGGGAAATTTGAACCAATGTGGCAGGGTCCTTACATTGTTAAGCGAGTGCTTGCAAAAGGGGCTGATGAATTGACTGATTATAATGGGGTCTCTTTAGATAAACCCAGAAATGGTCTTTATCTGAAGAGATATTATGCTTGATTCTTGTGTGGAGATCTTACTTGTATATTATTTATTTTCCTAGTTAGTGTGCCTTAGATTAGAAAAGTGTGCCTAGTTTTTACTACTATCACTGCTTATCTTGATTACTCTTAATATTGCAGATGTCGACGTACCTTCAAACATACCTTGGTTTTGTCGATGGTGCTTGTCATAGTACACATAATATTTCTTCCGCATCTTGGGTTATCTATTCACCTACTGATGAGTTAGTTTCTATGCATGGGGTAAGCCTTGGTCAAATAATGAATAATATTGCAGAATATAGCACAGTGATTGAGTTTTTATCTGATGCCATTTCATTTGGTATTGGACGTTTGATTATAAGGTTAGATTCGCAACTCATTGTATTACATTTAAACAGAGTATACGCAACTAAAAATCCAGTGTTATTAAGATTGTTTTTGAAGGTTCTCTTGGAAATACAATTTGATTATATTGAATATCAACACATTTCAAGAAATTTAAACACATTGGCTGATGCATTAGCTAATCGTGTTTTAATTAGAAATTTTCAACATTAAACAGTAAACCAAAACAACATTCAATACATGTGAACAAGATAGTCAGAGAAGGTAGTAATATCATAGATGGAAGTTTGTGTTTTCAAAAAATATTACATCATCTGTGATCATAGGTTTAAAACACCTTATGATCTGAAAGATAGTTATACAAAAAATAAAATACAATAGTCCACGAATATCATCCAATATCTGTGGTGATGATCATGATAGTAAACTATCGCCTGCGCCACCTTGCGCAGGAATCTTCTGAACTAGCCTGGAACACCAATAACGTGTCTCTGGAGACGAAGAGGAATGTCATCTGTCGATGTCTCTGGGATATCTACAGTCAACCTCTCCAGGTTGTGCATCTTGATTTTGTGGCTGTGAAACAAGCTCTGTTTTCCGTCTTTCAAAATGGCGGAGTGTAGCTGGCCTTCGTGGACCAACATCTGCATTTGAAATTTTGTCATCAGTATTGGATGATTGGAACACAAAATAAAAATTAGAGCTAAAATGCATCAAAATGATTCATTTACCTGATTTGTCCCATTGTGCCCCTGGAGGTAAGGACATCTCGGGATCACCTCGGAAATCTATACCCGCATACAGAAAATATTCAATCACGAATATTTGGTTCTGCAACTAATGAAAATATGTCGGAGTGAATCGAACTACCGCAAATTCATCACCACCATGGTGGGCCATCAGTGCAACCCAGTGTACCATATGAGGCCCTCTAAGTTCACCATGATCAATAGAGATAAGCTGAGGGGCGAGGAATGGAATCCTCTCCAAAGCAAAAGAAACCAAGATAGCACCATACCCAAAGTTTTTCAACTTTGAGTTTTTTTCTCTGGTCAATTGGCCTTTCATATTGGCCAATACCCCTTCACACCAATTGAAAATGGTGCCTCTAAAAAATTCGACTATCGTTTTCATCTAAGACTTGGTAGCCACATGTGGAGCCACGCTCCCACACAACCTGGTTACTGTGAACGCAATCACTTTGAGATCAAGACGTAGGATAGTTTTTATATCTATAAGGCTATCTTTGGGATTATCTTCTTCACTGCAAAACTCTTGTTTATAGCTAGCAACAGGCAGGCCACCTTGCCTAGCTCCAAACAAAGAGATATGTTCCCCTCTTTTGGACAAACCAATGAGAAAGTAAATATCTTCCAGCTCAAGTTCTATCCGGTGATCGCCAATGATAAAACATTGTTCTTGAACATCCCATTTGTTCACCAACCATGTCATTAGTTCCACTTGTGCCCTCATGCCTTGAATTGCCTAGAATTTATACAATGCACAATCTCTCAACACACGCATTGTGTGTGGATCATTCATATCTTCCTCATCTACACCTTCATGTTCGCGTTCTCTCCATTCTAACATTGTGAAATAGTCTGCAATGGACGCATTTGAACATTAAAAAATTTTAGAATGGAAAATTATAAGCATTTTTGAGAGAATTTAACATTTTTCCTTTTTACATGGCGCCTCCGCAGTTTTCTTGCAGAGACAGTGCAGACATCCGCACATGCTCTTCATGAAAATCGTTGTCCGCAAGTAACCCATGTATGACACGCGAACCCCCGAGAGCGGAATTTTGAGCATATTTTCTCCTCAAAAAATGATTTTAAAGCCTAAAAAGAGAATTTAATTAGATGAAAATGAAGAGAAGAGTGTTGTGGATTACTTGGTTCTGATGATTTTTTATTTGAACAGTCGGTTCTTCCGTTATCAGCTCCGGAACATTTTCTGCCAAAAGCTCTCAAATTACAACTCTAAAGACAAAAGGTGAAAATGACTTTGATGAACTGCTTTTTATAAGATTTTTTGAATGAATAAAATATTGTATTTTATTTACTTTCCACTTTAAAAAGTAAATTTTTCAGATATTTTTACTTTTTAGAAATAGATATGTTTAATCCTTCGATTTTTTGTGCAGAATACATATTTTTGGTGATACGAATTATTTTGGTGATGAGTACACTTTTATCACTTTTTCGGGCTCTTAAAATTTTTTAAAAAGGCGAAAACCCTGGAGTTCTCTTTTAAGCCTTTTTAGACTCTATAAATATGAAAGGATTGCCGAGTACTTGACTATTTGAACTCGTTAAAGGAAATGAACAATCGTCCTTTCAGTATAAGTTTACCCCTTTTCCACACTGAAATAGACTATTTACTAAAAAGGTAAACGTTGACTAATCATGGTCAATAGAGTTCTCTCTTGTATTATTTTATCCCTTTTCAGGCTTGAGAGACTAAATTTATGAAAAAGAACAACCACAGAGTTTTCTTAAGTTTTTCTTCTAACTCCCTAAAATTGAAAAATACCGAGTTTCTCCTATACTGGACTAGTTAAAATTTGATAGTAAAGGACTTGTCAATTATAAATAGGAACAAACCACTCCTTCTTAGGGTTCGATTTTAATACTAAGTTGAACTCATCTGAAGGATGAGCTTACACAACAAGCAAATTTTATCCTCCTCAAGCTTGTCAAAAATAAAGAGGTACTTTCCAGAAATGGTGGCGGGAAAAGAGAAAAAATGAATCTAGTTGTCATACTTTGTTTTGAAAAGTAGTATACCACTCTTGAACATGACACTTTTTGTTACACTCATACCTAGGTTGGGAAAATCCTTTGTCTAAAAGTTAATCAAACCACATTGAAGGTCTTCAGCTGTTTTTTGGGTATTATCTTTAGGTCAATTGTCACCAAACCATCTGCAAGGTCGTTATGTGTTCAAAAGAATAGTTTAAATAAACCATTCATTACAAACATTTGTCTCCATTTGTGTTGACCATCCCTGAGTCAGTCCTTGGAAATATTTCTTCAAAACTTGATCTAATGGTTTCCTGTCATATGCATTCCTATGACGGGTCACTTTCTATCGATGACAACTCATTATCTAGAAAGTTGATCTAGAATCCTATCAGTACCTTGGGACTCTACATGCCCTAATGGTAGGTTTCTCGCCTTCGATGCTAGATTGCATCATTGACCTTTGATCGAATGATTCCATGCAGTGTTTGACTGCAAATCATTCATTCACACTTCGTGGATTGTACTGAGTACTTTGAGAGCCATTGTCATTATTGGTGGTTTCTCTCACACTTGTTAACAGTTCACATCATTGACTGATAATCAAGTGGTTTCTACCATGTTTGACTTCAACACAATCAATCACATGGATAGAATCGTACTAGTTCAGAAAGCAAAAATCAAGACCCTGGATCTAGTTTCCACCATCCAGGCTGTGAGGAGTTTTATTATTCATAATACAGTAGACTACTTATGACAGATGGCTACGCCCATACTGTGTCTACTATTGATGCAATTTTAAAATCATTTATGTACCAGAACATGTAGTTAGTTTTGATTTGAGTATGGGAATGCCTACCTCAAAGATGATATAAATACATATATGTTTGCATTGAATGTTTTTACAAGTTTCAACCGGTATGTCTGCAATCCAGTCCTCGGAAAGATAAAGCACTTCACTCTTCGAAACTACCTCGGACTTTGCACTTTAGGGGGCAATCTATTACACGTTATTTTGTCACCATGACATTTAGTTGTCTATATAGGTTCATCATCACCTATATTATGCTTCCTTAGAAGTCAAAAACCTCAAAGTTCCTAAACCAAGTCTTGGAATTAGAGAAAAGCTCATTTAAAACCCTAAAAGCCCAACTCCGCACTTTTCCTAGTCCTTACCTGCGGACCCGCGGCTTTTTTCTCTATAATCTACGGCACATATCGCACGTTCTGCTCATTAAACCTGCGGACCCCCGTAAAAGGAAAAACAAAAGAAAAAGTAAGTTCTAGAAGCCCAGTTGGTCGAATATTCTCCCAGCTAGAAGCTTCTAGAAGCGTAATCTGTTCTAGCTTCTTCCCTTCATTCATGGAATTCTATCCCTTCATTAATGGATTTTATCCCTTGGTATTTGGAGCTCAAATCCCTTAATAAAAGGAATATATTCCCCTCTTTATGGAACTGAAACCACTTCTATTTTCCTATAAATTGAACTCATGTTTTAGTCTTAATAGTAGATGGTACTTATTTAGAACATGTTAGTTTTTTGAGAGAATTGCTGAAGAAATCATACTCTCTATACTTGGCATCAATCGTATGAGAACGATCACATGCTCCTATCCATAGTTTCATGCTAGTTCAGAGAGGAGAAGGCTTGTCAAACCGAGAGAGAACGATTTTTCAGGACCCCGAAAGAACCTGTATAACGTCAAGGCGACAAGTTTGTAAGGTTACTTCTTATTATACAAGATAATACAAATGGATTCTATTTTCTCATTAAATTGTTCATGTATCTATTGAGTAATTTAATTCTTTGATTCCTTGATCACTAAGATAGATTACTGTTTTCTCAATTATTATATCTTGCAGGTGCTTTTAATCCTTTTATCTGTCTTTGATCGCAGGTGACCTCTTTTGGAGCGACTAGATAGAAGATTTCAGCAAGCATTGGACTTCAGGTAGGGGCATGTCCTCATACTTTATTATTTAATAATTTGGAATCACAAATGATCTAGAGAAAATGGTTTGCATTTGGATGTTTGTTTCTAGATATCCTTAGGATACTAGGGAGATCGTTCTTGTTCGCAACAAGGATTTATCTGCATAACAGATGGGACAAACGTAACCATCGTCGAAACAATGGGAATTGAAGAGGATGGACCCGACACAAACAACCTTGCAGAAGGAGCCGTCATACTTGACCATAGTGGGTTTTGGTATAAAGACATAGCACTAGAAATTATCTGACCTGAAGAATGATATCCATTGGGGAGAGATGAAAGCTAAGAGGAAGGTTGAGTCGTTACATAAGGAACATTCTTAGGAGGGAATTGATATTCTCTCATAGATACAAAAGTCTCTTCACTACTAATAAGACTTGAGGCATCCATGTTGGATGAAGACATGCTGTCAGGGAATATCTGGCGAGCAGTAGAGGGAAAAGCACCAAACAAAAGTGTCGTGGGTGAATCCGAGAGTTGAATAGGATCTTCTCTCAAAAAGAAAAAAGTATCCGGGGGCTGCCAGTTGATGTCAAATGCCTCCTCAACGACAGATAGAGTGGCGAGAGGTTGAACACTTGGGAGGATAGCACCCTCAAGGTTTTGAGTCCCAACATACTGAGGTTTCTCCGAAGAAACTCCAGGGGGAAGCTCTCCACTACGACATAATGAAGAGGATGACAAAACAGGTGGCTCCGCCACCGTGACTTTGTCTCAAGAAGAAGGAGAGAAAAGAGATGATCAATTCGAGGCTTTAAGAACAATCACTAAGGAATTACTCATGAAACAGCCGATAAAATAACTTAATGGGTGTGTAATCATGGGTAATTATTTTTATGACACTGAAACAAAAATCTATCTTTTCATGTTTTAAGAGTCGAGAAAAGGACAAAAGGTGACTCCAGTCACCTTCAATTTGGACGAGCTTGAAAGGCCAAGTGCTCGATGATATTTTCAAATTTTAAAGAGTCACGGAAAGTAAAAATGACCACTCAGGAACTCTAGGCAAGAGGGTGTACCAAGCTCTGCATATACACCTTGGTGATAAAATGAAAGAGAAATGACCAAGGACTTAAAGTACATGCAGGCAGTCTCCTCGAATGTTGTGTTCGGTGTATCACAGTTATAGGGTGGGAGACTCGGCTTCTTATGGATAAAGGATTGCAACCTATGACAGTCGCCCTTTATAAACGGGACGGTACGTGGAGCACAAGTCCATACTAGTGCTCTTTAATGCAATATTGTGAGTGATAGCTACTAGGTTTAACGACGCCGAAACATGTCACTAGCCTAGACCTCTAAGTGTGAGTGTTAAGTTTCAATGCTTCCTTAGGTTGTTTGAGTTACTTTATAGTTTATCTTGAAATTATGTTTCAGTTTCAAGGCCTTACTGAATGTAATCTCAAATCTCTAATGCACAACTATATGAGAGAAAGAATACCATTTCGATTCGATGAAAATCTAGCTGAGAGAGCGATAGAAGTTCGCAACAAAGAAGCAATCAATCGAATGCAAGAATGACACTTTCCTTTATGCTACTAACACAGCCAAAGTAGAAAATGAAAATTTATTCTCTTGTTTTTCACCTTATAATGAAGAAGAAATCTACTAATGCAAAAGATTAATTTTCATTTTCAAACAGAAAGGAAGAATGAAAATTTGATTCTTATGTATGATTGAAAAGAAATAATGCAATGCTCCACTAAAAGGACAAAACAAACACTAGCTTTGAGTAACTTCGAAAAAAATTATCAAAACACAAAGAGACCAATTCTAAGTGAATGTAAAATGCACTCAAAACCATACATGCATTTCTTGATGCAGAAGAAGGACTTTCAAGTCAACTCAATGGGCAATGTGAGCTATGCTCGAGGCGATGGAGGGAGGGTTAAGTAGACACCAGATGACAACTTGAAAATCCTACAACACATAGAACCGAAATAAAATACCAAGAAATCAGATAATAGGCTGAAAATACGAATCACTAAACTGAATCACATACATCTCGGAGACTCAACGAACATGTGACCAAACAAACGATCCAAGACACCTAGATTCCCTAGGGTGAAAAAGCCACATTTTTCGGATGAAAGACAACCAACCAAAATTAATGAGATAGGGAAGTCAAGAATCAATCCAAATGGATTAATCTAGGGAGAAAAAACCAATCCAGAGGGTAAGATACACTGGGACCTCAGGAAAGAAGCCCAAATACTAAATCTACAGGAATCGGCGTGACTGTTCAGCATAAATCCGTGCTGAATAGGGAAAATCACATCCGTGCCTAAGGTAACTCTCGCCAATTGGCACGACTATCAGTAAAACAACAATGCTGAGTAAGGAAACCAAGGAAGGGAGAAAGGGCAGGTGAGAAAAAACCAGGCTTATCACTCTGAGAATAGGTGAAGTGGCTTGAAGCAGTCAAACAAGAAAAAAAAAAAAGAGAAATGAAAATACGACCAAAGTTGGATAGACAAGAAAAATATTAAAACGAACAATGAGAGACGACATGCACATTGATCCCCAGTATGGTCACCAAATTGCTGTGCAGGAAAATCACCTCTGCAGACAGAGGTGATCCCTCTAGCCCTAAGCTGGGTCTAGCAACAAGGGAACACATTGAATTCCTAGATTCCTAGCTTGTAAATTAAATATGGACTGGAAAATATATCCTACCTCAGTCTAATGCTTTTTTCATGGCACACGACAGCGATCCTTCGATATTCATCTTTACGCCTTGCGCTCCATTGGTGACGACGTCCATGCACCTGAAACAAATATAAAAAAAATGTTGACAACATACAAACATATATTCATCTACAACTATCCAACAATTCAAGGCGAGTTAGACACTTTGAATATAAATGGAAACAAAGTTGGAACCAGAAACCGGTCATGTGATATTGATATATGAAAAATAATTTTACAACCTATGCCTTAACGTTGTAGATCTCCTTTGATGGGTTCAGTCGGGCACGTCTCAAGAATTCGTTCGTCGTTCGGCTCAATGAGGCAGTGGGCTTAAACTCTCTCTCACAACAATCGAATCTTCTCTTCTTTCCTCAACACACCAGCTATAACTATTGATTGTTCAGCTAGCTGAATCAATGTGAGGAAGAAGAATTTATAGGAGAGGAGGAGAGGGTTTGGGATCCACATAAGGTGGAAGAGAGGTCTATCCCTTTGGGGAGTTGCACATTTGTAGGAACTAATAGGCCAAAGGGAGAAACCCGATTTGATCCAGTCAAACAAAAAACCATGACTATGCTCATGAAGCTATTAAATCATGAAAGCTTCGTTTCTATTTTAAAAAAATTTCCAAAAGAAGCTCGGCGTAGGTGGCCTTCTTAGATAGAGCGACGATGACGCAAGGCTTAGTGTTAATTTGTACATGGATGTGAGGACATAACTACCTACGAGCGCTGACCCAAAAGCATAGGTTTTTTAGGGTCTACCTAAGGAATGATCAACAAATATTATGTTCCTAACATGTCAAGGGATGCAATGACATTTATGGAAATGTATGACAGTACACAGGGGTCACTAAAATGGTCCTCCAATGTTCGGGATGGGGATTGCAGGGACGGTGACAAAATACTGTGTAACAGATGCCCCCTAAAGCATGAAGTCCAAGAGAGAGGGAGGGGTGAAATGCTTTACGAGAACATGCCCAATCCAAAATGCCACCCTCAAAAGACCTGCAAGAGCAAGTAAGATTGATATTTATGATACATGAATATGTGGTATGGGCGCAACCATCCATAATAGAGAACATGTAATAAGATGCAAGGTATGGATGCAACCATCCAGTGAGAAGGATCATCAAATAGACTCAAGTATGGTCACAACCATCCAATCAGAAGATTCAAGCATATATTCATGATAAACCAAATCATTCTCTAGCCTGTATTTTATCAGACAAACCCTGGGTCTTGCGCTCCACCTCGACCCGAACAAGTACAAATTCAAGCATTTGAATGAATGAGCTAAAGTCGAACATGAAAGAAAGTCACCGAATTACTAGCCAATGATGAAATTTGTTAACAGGCGCGAGAGAGACCACTAATAATGACAACGGTTCTCAAGGTACTGCTAGTACAATCTAAAAATGTGAACAATGAGCTAGAGTCGAACACCCTCGAAATCACTCGATCGAAGGCCAATGATGAGAACTAATCATCGAATGTGAAGAAATTTTCATTGAGGCATGCAAGCTCTAAGGTGCCAGAAGGGAGTCTCTAGATCATTTTCCTGGATAATGAGCTGAAGTTGATAGGAAGTGACCGGTCGAAGGAGGGCCATAATGTTTCCCACATCATCGACAAGAGACAGAGGAATAAGATGATAGTGAATCAAGACTAAACAGAGGATTAGGGGTTGAAAAATACAAAAAGGAACTTCTATTGAACATATTGGTGACACGACTCCAGAATTTGGCAGTATTTGACATAAATGGATTTGAGGTCATGGTGATGAGGAAAAGAGAAGATGAGAGGTAAAAATGGATAATCCCAATCCATGGAGGAAAAATGACGAATCTGAGATGTCCCCAACCTGACACACACTGCAAACAAGTGTCATCTTCAATATTTACATACTGCCAAAATAATTGAGAATTGGTTCGATTTTCCCCCACCATTTCTGGCAAGTACGCCAATTATTTTTGGAAACAAGATTGAAGGGGATAGCATATGCTTGTCATGTAAATTTTTCCTTCGGAAAAATCCATCCTAGTACATTTTATGTGCCCTAGGAAGGAGGAACTCAGTAACATCATGATGACGACATCCGATGTCATTTAGTTTTAACAAGCTTGACAAAGGAAAAACTCAGCATCTTTTCATGTTTAGAGAGTTTGAAAAGAAGCAGAAAAGAAAAATCTAGTAGGTCCCTTTTCATAGGTATTCTCACAGATCCAAAACATTAGAAAAAAATATCTGAGAGAACCTCTTAGCCATGTTCAACTAAGGTATTCCTTTTTCATAAATAATCTATCCCAACCTGAAAAAGGGTAAACTTATACTGAGCAGATGATGTTTTGCAGCCTTTAAAGAGTTCAAAACAACAAGAGTCTCGGCAATATTTTCAATTTTTGAGAGTCAGAAAAGAGCTGAAAGATGACTCCAGGGGGTGACTTTTTCGTGTTTTTACAGAGTCCGAAAAAGTAATAAAATACAACTTGTTTTCCCATCGTCGTCATTTTTAGGACCTGTTGCTGCACAAGAAACAAACATAAAACCCATTTTTCAAGAAAAACTAATAAAATAATCGAAAAATGTGTCAAAGGACCTAATTAGGGTTTATAAAAGGTTATAAAATAATGCAAATAGTAAAAACAATTCACTTTTTACCTTTCCACCTTCTTGTGAGCATTTTACAATTTTTTACTGTGAACCTGCGGAGGTGAAAGTAGGAAATCCAGGAGGTCATTTGCGAATATGTTTTTTCCAGGTATGAGCTTTGATCTTCACCTGCAATTTAAGCCATTTTCTTTATCTGTTTTCATGGTTTGAGATATTTTTGGGGAAGTTTTGTAAAAGCTTGGCCACAGTGGTTGGCGCTGATTCCTAGCACGGAGTCGCGCCCAACCCCAAAATTTTGTATGAGGAGGCACCAGTCGGTGCTGCTGTTTGCAAAACAACAACTTCGAACGCCACGCCTAGGGATAATTTTAAGGATGGAAAATTATCTTGAAGTTTAAAAAATTGGTGAATCTCACTAGCCCCTAATATGCAAAGTATACAATGTTTATTGATGTATTTGTAAAATTATTCAAATTTATAATGATATTATGTATATTGTCTATATAATGTTGGCGATTTTTAAAGTAAAATAATTTTATATTGTAAAAATTTTTCAAATCATTTTTATAAAAAAATGGAAATTGACGAATCTTTTTTTTGGAAAAACCATGGAAAATTATCCCACCTGCGAATATTAGCCCCTAAAATTTTCCATGGGGCCCACGCCCAAAAAATTTCAAGATCTCCTTCAAAATGTCTGGTCCAAATGGTTTAAACTTTAATCTTATGGCTAATGGAAGCTTGAATTGTGGTTTTGCAGGAAGAATCGATAGTTGAAATGGAAATAGAGTCAAAATCAAGAGAGCATGGGGAAGAGGATGAATAGGCCATGGAAAATGATGCATGCATGGATGCCCTAAGGGGTTGTGGGCTCCTAAAATTCTTCATGACCCCATGTTTAAGAGCTCAGCTAGAACTATTGCAATACCTAATTAGTGTGTGGGACACTGATCGATAAAGATTCATGATTCATGATCAAGAGCTGGAGATAGAAGTCTCCGACATTTACTTCATAACTGGATTGTCGCGGAGGGGAGAGAAATCACTGCTAACAGGTACCTGAGCCCTTGGAGAGAGCATGGGCATGCTGATAGATAGAGTCTATCCTGTAGCAAAGAAAGGATCTAAGAGCAGCAAAGTAGACATTTAGAAAGTGCCTGACTTGGCATTGAGGGTAATGCTACATACTATAACTCGGGCCACCAGATCTCAGGCTCCCCATAAAGCTACAAAGACACAGCTTCAACTTGTCATAGATTGCATGGCTCCAACCATCTTCAACTGGGCAGAAGTAGTGACAATCAACTTACAATGTCAGTTAACCAAATGCAAAAATGGTAAGCTAAAACAGTTTGGATATGGGTCCATCTTAATACCATTCATCCTGGAATAGTTGCCGATATTCCAGCGCTAGGAGGTGGCAGTACCTATGCCACGAGCATGAGAGACATGGATGGTCCATTAGGCAGATTTGATGCCTCAATCAGGAGGTGGTCAACACATGTCGTGGAGACCATAATTCTTTGACTGGATATGCCGAAAGCTCATTTTGGTAGAGGACTGGCTGTACACTGGTACCGATTTCAGGGGTGATCTGGAACTTCCACTCCTGGAAGGAGATGATTGGGACGAGGATTTAGGTAAAAACTCATTCTTTTTATGTTTATGAGTATTATGATTTTTTTTTAAATATGTGTTCTGATATTTACTCATGTGTTACAGATGTTGGACCAGAGAGACCCGCAGGGATGTCCCCCATAGCATGGAGGGTCCCACGAGATTTCGAAGCGGCCCCTCATGGCAAGGGAAGCGAGGAGGAAGAAATCGCTCGCAACTTAGAGGGGATCACAAGTGGGATTCCAGACTATGTGACATTCGAGGACATTCCTCATGCTTATTAGAGGCACACCACATCCATTGATTACTTAGGCAGGTTGTACCGGCAGTAACGTGCTATCATGAGCACCATGCGGATTAGAAGCCTAGGTTTTATTTCTGCATATTTTTGAGAGACATGATGTCTCGGGATGTAACCAAAACACATATATTTTTTGAACTTATGATGTACACGTGGATGCTTATTTTCCTGTCTAAATCTTACTATGTAACGATGATTGCTTTTACAAATTTCGCAAATTTCTATCTAATACAATATTGGCTACTACATCTGTTAACGTATTCATTCTTCTGGGAATATGCTGATATGTGATATAATCAAAATTTATTTCTAACAAAAAGATGCGCAAATACATCCTTAAAATCTGAGGGTTTCTAATAGAATAATGCCCATTGAGCTGGAGAACAACAAGCTGAGAGTCTAGGTTTATAATTAATTCATGAATGTCGAGGGAAATAGCTTCAGTTAGGAGTTCGATGACTTCACTGTATTCAATGACATTGTTGGTTGTACGTCCTAGAAAAATACCTTGAAGGTCTACCAACTCACCATTAGGATCATAAATCACCCAAGCTGTGGAGGATAAATTCCAGGTACTGTGGGAGGAACCATCATCGAAACTGACATAAGGAGTGACAGAGATCTGCACAGTAAGAAAAGACATAATAAGTAAGAAAAATTGCTCGCAAAGCACACCAAGCCAAAAAATTCACAAAAATGAAAATCACACTTATGTACAAAAGGATGCACGAGAAACTCATGCATAATATTTTTTGAGATACAGCCCATTTATGGGTTGATCCAAAGGATAGCCTTCGTAATCAATAAGCTCAAAGGCCCCATTCTGCAAACCACGCTTGACGATGTAGGGCGCATGCCACATGGGTTCGAATTTACCTACCCCTAGATTATCATGAGCTTGGTCATACAAGAGGACTAAGTCTCCTTCTACGAAGGTACGAGGGGAAACCGTTTAGTCAAAGTGGGCTTTGACCTGTTTTTTTTGTGCTTCTATGACTAGAGAAGCGAAGCAGCGAGTTTCATCAAGCCTCTCCAAATATAGAAGACGTTCTTCCTCTAGCGAGGTGTTAGGCAGTAATTTGACAACTATCTTGAGGGAAGAAATTTCACATTCAATCGGAAGGGTAGCTTCTATACCATAAACAAGCTGAAATGGGGTGAATTTGGTTGCATCCTTCACCGAGGTTCAGTAAGCCCAGAAATTTGAAAACAACATGAGATGCCAATTGGACTTGTGCATCCCAATCGTACGTTGAAGCATGGTGACTAAAACCTTTTTCACGACTTCAACTTAGCCATTGGCCTGGGGGTAGTACGACGTTGAGCGGTCGTGACGTAGACCCAACTTAGTAGTCAACTCATCCATCATATAATAGCAAAAATGAGAGCCATGGTCAATGACAATGGCTTGAGGGACACCAAACCTGGTAATCACATGATTGAAAAGAAATTTGGCAGTTGTCTTACCGTCAACTGTGAGTGTACGCATTGCTTCGGCCCATTTAGTGAAGTATTCCACGACTACGATAATATAACCATGCCCCCCAATCGAGTGAGGTTACACATCATAAAATCGATACCCCACTTTGTAAAGGGATCAACGGTAATGACGGGATGGAGGTGAGCGGGTGGCGTGCGCATCTTGCGCTGGTATATCTGGCACTCGTGACATTTACGGACAGCAAGGATACATTCTTTAAAAATGGTAAGCCAGAAATATCTAGCACGAAGAATTTTTTGAGCAGTAGCATACCCAGACATGTGACCACCACAGGCGCCAGAATAGCATTCATTGAGGAATTTTTTAGCCTCCTCGAGGGTCAAACACTGACACGGAATGGAATCAGCTCCGACATGGTATAAATTATCCTCAACTATGCGATAGGGTTGTGAATGATGACAGATACATCGACGAGCATATTTCGTCAACTCATACCGGAAGGTGGAAGTTTGGAGATAAACGATGATATCACCGTACCATGGATCGAGGGTGCTAATCAGAAAAAGAGTGTTGTCTAGAATACATTCCTCAAAACCAGAGGGAGCAGAGGCAGAAGGTAAAGAGCAGATCAACTCAGAAAAAACCAATGAGTTCTTCGATTTGGCAGAAGTGAACTCCAAATCAAACTCTTGGAGGATAACTATCCACTTGGAGTATTTTCCCCCCAGAAATTTTCAAGTTAAAATATAGGTCATGTGGTTGGAATTAGAAATCACGGTTTTTGTGTGGAGTAAAATATAATGGCAAAAAAATTGGACGGCTTGAGAAACTGCCAATGCCAATTTCTCTATAGGAGCATAACGTGTTTCAGTGTCGAGAATATTGCTGCTCAAATAATAAATGACATGCTCATCACCATCGTCATCATCCTGTACCAAAAAAATGGCAATAGTGGTAAAAGCTACAGCCAATTAGAGTGAATAGTCGCGATGATAATTCAGGGGACGCAAAAGAGGAGAATTGACAAGAAAAGTCTTTAGTGCATTGAAATATTTCTGGGAAATTTCATCCCATAGGAACAGGATGCCTTGCTTAAGCAATCGTGTGAAACCTTTGGCTACTTCATCATAGTTCAGTATAAAACGGCGCAGGCAATTAGCTTTCCCTTGCAAACTCTGCAACTTCTGTAAAGAGGAAGGGGAGGGGAGATTAAAAATAGCTTTGACCTTAAGAGGATCAAGACGAATTTTGTCTTTGGAAATGACAAACCCAAGGAGTATGCCAGAATCGATGCAAAAGACACATTTGTGCAGATTCAGCCAAATGTTGTAGTGTCTACAACGAAGAAACATTTGACAAAGGTGTTCCGGGTGGTCTCTACGCTTATCGGAATGAGCCGGAAGGTCATCGAGGTAAGGTTGAACAATGTGCTTAATATCGTGAAAAGTGTATGACATTTCTCATTAGAATTTGGCACCAACATTCTTGTTGGAGAGGTAAATCCCCTCTGAGGATAGAGGCGATCCCTACTAGCCCAGAACGGGTCTAGCAATAATCATCAAATGCTACAGCGCAATTTCCTAATTGCAAATAAACAGACCAATGATGGAGGGCTACCTGGAGTCCAACACTATGATTCGTAGAAGAGACAGTGTTCCCATTCCTCAGCCTCGGCAGATCACGATCCCCACGATCTCTGTGAATGGACACCTGCACATGCAAGAAACAATACGAATACAAGCATAAAATCCAGAATACGCAACTATATATCAGTCAGAAAGGATATAACTCATCATTATCATAAGTGAAAAACGGAGTGGAACCATAACCAGTAGTCATTCATTAATAATCAATCGAAAGAGAGTACAACCAATGTTCTGACGCTGAGGTCTCCTTCGGAGGGGTCTCCAGTAGTACACGTCTCGCAAAGCTTGCCAGGGATAGGACAAGCCTCTCTTAGAGTCTCTCGACGATAGTCTCCTTGCTTGAGTCTGGCCTTAAGGGAAGAATGAGGGCTCTTGCAGCATTAAGGCTCTTGGGAATTTGAGAACTTGGAGATTCAAGACTTGGGCACTTCAAGACTAGCTTGCAATGGAAATGGGCAAGCTTTTATAGATGGAGGAAGGGGAGTTGGGATCCCTATAATTGTGGGATTGGCCCTATCTTCAAGGAAGCTTCCATGGGAGGTGGCAAACCACTTCCCCTACATGGAATTCCTGGAGCCAAACCTCCCAAATCAAGATAGATAATAGTTTCTGAGTCTGTTGAAACGAAACTTCCGCCATTTTATTTAAAAAACACTCCTTAAATTGGCTGGTGCGACTACGACTCTGGGACAGAGTGCCAGTTGGTGCGGCCTCTTTGTAGGATTTTCCCCATTGGCACGAGTGATGAACTGGCTACCCACGCCAATGCAAAAATGGATGTTTTTATGGTTTTTTGCAAGGAGATGTCTTCAGGGCAATTGAAGCTCATATTTAGAGGAATGCAATGATAGTGGTTTCAAGGCATGACATTGCTCACAGGTCACAGAATGGGCCCTCCAATGTGCGGGACGGGGAATGGTAGGGACGGTGACAAATTACTGTGTAACAGATGCCCCCTAAAGCATGAGGCCCGAGAGAGAGAGAAGGGTGAAATGCTTTACGAGAACATATCCAACTGAAACTCCGCTGTCGGAAAATCTGCGTGGAGAAATACAACTGATATCTCAAGTACATGATGTATATGTGGTATGGGCGCAGCCATCCATAAAAGAGTATACAATAATCCAGATCCAAGGTATGGATACAGCCATCCAGTGAAAATCAATAAACAGACTCAGGTATGGTCACAGCCATCCAGTGAATAAGTCATGTAAATAATAATCCACAAAATCGCAGCCTGGATTACAACAGACACAATCCAGGGTCTTGCACTCCATCTTGACCCGAACAAAGTACAATTTCAAGCATGCGAATATGTGAGCTGAAGTTGAACATGCAAGAACATCGTCTGATTACTAGCCAATGATGAAATATGTTAACAGACGCGGGAGGAACCACCAATAATGACGATGGCCCTCAAGGTACTACAGGTACAATCTACGACATGTGAATCAATGAGCTGGCGTCGAACACCCGTAGAATCACTCGATCGGAGGCCAATGATGAAAACCTCACGTCAAATGCGACGAACCTGCCATTGAGGCATACAGGCTCCAAGGTACCATAAGGGAGTCTCTAGATCAGCTTCCTGGATAATGAGCTGAAGTCGACAAGAAGTGACCTTGATCGAAGGTGGGCCATAATGTTTCCCACATCATCGACACGAGACAGAGGAACATGATGTTTTGTTGTGAATCAGGATCATATGAGAATTAGAGGAAGGTTGATATTTGCAGAGGTCAACTTCTCTTGAACATATAACGGCACAAATAGTGGTTTTGGCAGTATTTGACATCAACGGATCAGAGGTCATGGTGACGAGGCAATGAGCAGAGGAGAGGCCAAAAAGGATTATCCAAACCCATGGAGGCAAGTGAAAGAACGAGATGAGATATCCCCAACCCGACACAAATGCAGACAAGTGCCATGTTCAAGAGCGACATACTGCCGACACGACAATGATGATGGTTCCATTTTTACCCCACCATTTCTGGCGAGTACCCCAATTATTTTTGATAGCAAGCTTGAAGGGGATAACATATACTTGTAATATAAGTCCGCCCTTCGGGTGAATCCATCCTAGTACATTTAACGATCCATAGGAAGGAAGAACTCGGAGAACGTCATTTCGACTGAATCCGATGTCATCAGGGTTTAACGAGGCTGACAAAGGAAGAACTCGGCGTCTTTTCATGTTTAGAGAGTTTGAAAAGACAGCAGAAAATTAAACTCCAAAGGTCCCTTTTCGTAAATAGTTCCTCAGATCCGAAAAGGTAGAAAAAAATATCCGAGAAAACCTCCTAGTCGCGATAGGCTAGGGTATTCCTTTTTCATAAATAATCCATCCCAGCCCGAAAAAGGGGTAAACGTATACTGGGTAGATGTCATTTTGTAGCCACTTTAACAAGATCGAAACAACAAGGGCCTCGGAAATCTTTTCATGTTTAGAGAGTCAGAAAAGAGCTGAAAGATGACTCCAGAGTGACTTTTTCGTGTTTTTACCGAGTCCTAAAAAGTATAAAATACAACTCGTTTCACCGTTTATGTTGCATAAAAACCTGTTGCTGCACAAAAAGGCAAGTGTAAAACCCATTTTCGACAAAACATACGAAATATTAATGAAAAAATGACTTTTTAAACCTAAATAGAGCTCAAAAAGTTATAAATAAGTCTAAATGGTAAAAATAAAATTACTTTTACTTTTTACCTAAGTGAAGAGCAACATTGGTCCATTTACTGTGCAAACTTCTGGCGGCGATTACGACCGATCCGGGCTACCATTCAGAGTTCCGTCAGTTCCAGGTAAAAGGCACTTCCTCATACTTCATTTCAATCCATTTTTTAATAGTTTTCCATCATGCAATAGACTTCTGTGGCAACTTTTTGAATTTTTAGGGCTCCGCTCATTAGCGCGGGTATCGGGCACGGACCCATGCCAATGGGCTTTTATATGCAAAAGGCTCGTGCCAACTGGCGCGACTATTCCTAAAACAGCCGCACCAGCGGCCGAACCCAATTTTCCGCCTAAAAATTCGACATTTTAATCAATTTGAATGAATTTTGAAGCTCAACAGAGATCTAATTAAAGGTTTATGACCATGTTGATGCAGGAAACTGAGCAAAATGGTGATTGAGTGGAAAGAAAGAGAGCATGGGGAAGAGGACGAAATGGCCATGGAAAATGAGGCCTGCATGAATGCCCTCAGAAATTGTGGGCTCAAGAAATTCTTCCTGACACCTTGTTTACGAGCTCAACCCGAGCTACTTCAGTACCTGGTGAGCATTTGGGATGAACAGGAACAAGTATTCAAGCTACGAGACCAGGTGTTGGAAATGGACATTTCTGATGTGTACTTCATAACCGGACTGTCGCGCAGAGGTCCGGTACCCATTCTGACAGGGAGCAGACCGTCTGGTGAGAAAATGGAGGAAGTGATGGCACGAGTGTGCCCACGGGCACAAACGGGATCAGGGAGTAAAAAGGTGGATATCCACACTATCCCCAATATGGCACTACGATTAGTACTACATACCATCACGTGGGCTGCGGGATTGCAGATACCGCGCAAAGCGACGAAAGCCCAACTCTTACTGGCTTCAGAGTGCATGAGTCCCATACTGTTTGACTGGGCCACAACAGTAACGATCAACATTAAGAGATAGCTGACGAGATGCAAACAAGCCAAGCTGAAGCAGTTTGGCTACGGGTCCATCCTGGTATCATTCATTCTAGAACGATTACCAATCTTCCAGGGCCAAGGGTCCGTTGTAGTGGAGCCGATACCACGAGAGCCGAGAATGGCTCACTGGGCAGCACTAATGCCTAGAGCAGGAGGAGGCCAACAGATGTCCTGGAGGCCAGAGTTTTTTGGGTGGTTGCGGAACCAGTTGATTGTAGTTAAGGACTAGCCTTATTCGGGGACAGAATTTACTGGAGACCCAGATCTCCCACTGCCGGAGGGAGAGGATTGGGACGAAGAGCTGGGTATGATATGTTTTTATTTTTTATGTTTTATGATTTTTTTGTTAATACATGTCCATTCTGACAGCAGTTACAAGCATATGCAGATGTTGGCCCAGAGAGACCAGTCGAGATGTCTCCTATCACGCGGAGAACTCAGCTTGCAGTCGATCCTCATGAGGAGGGTGTGGAAGGAGGAGAGTTGGTTCAGAACCTTGAGGGGATTGCCCGAGGGATTCCGGACTACACTCGATTGGCGGATGTACCGTTAGCATATCAGAGACATACGGTGGGAGTGCATAGTCGCCTCCACCATCTATTGAGATGCCTAGTGCATGCGGTGACTTGTTATCATGAGCACCACGTAGACTAGCCTCCTAGGGTTTTATTTCATGCATATTTTTGAGAGACGTGTCATCTCCGGATGTAATAAGACGAACATGTATATTATTTGATCTTATGTGACACGTGCTATGTAAATGTTTCGATATCTATCTATATACATATCTATTTCTGGATGGATTTTCCTTTCACATGTGATGATGTTCTTATAAATTGTGCAAATGTATATTTAAAACCATATTAGCTACTACATCTGTTAGTGTATTCATGTGCCGGGGTATATGTTGATATGTAATATAGTCAAAATTTCTCTCCAGTAAACGAACATGCAGATACAGACGTAAAATGTGTGGATTTCTTACTGAATAGTGACCATTGAGTTGTGATACTACGAGTTGTGAGTCTAGATATACAAGCAATTCACAGATACCAAGGTTTACAGCCTCAGTTAATAATTCTAACACAACAATATATTCCACAAAGTTATTTGTAGCACGTCCCAGACACACACATTGCAGGTTCACAAACTCACCAGCAGGATCATAGATTACCCAGGCTGCCGAAGATAGATTCCTGGTACTGCGGGAGGCACCATCCGCGAACCCAACAAACAGATTGATGGACATCTACACAATCAGGAAGACCCGATCAGTAGAAAGACGTTTACATTGCACACCACACCACACATGCACACAAATGAATAAACACACCTATGTACACACACCACACAAAAATGACTTTAAGCGTAGTATTTTTTCAGGTACAGCCCATTTCTGGGCTGCGCCAGCGGAATTCCTTCATAATCTATAAGGTCATAGGCCCCATTCTTTAATACCCGTTTCACTATATAGGGCCCATGCCACATGGGTTGGAACTTCCCCGCCCCAAGCTTATCATGTGCTTGATCATACAGGAGGACAAGGTCCCCTTCAACGAAGGAACGTGGTGAAACAGATTGATCGAAATGGGCTTTGACCCATTTTTTTTGTGCCTCAATCACTAAGGCAGCTAAGCGGCGGGTTTCATCTAAGCGTTCCAGATACAGGAGACGCTCTTCTTCAGCAGAAGTGTCAGGTAGAAGTTCTACAGCTAATTTCAAAGAAGGAATCTCGCATTCAACCGGAAGGGTGGCTTCCAGACCATACACCAGTTGAAATGGTGTAAATCTAGTTGCACTCTTAGCAGACGTTTAGTAAGCCCAAAGAGATGAGAATAGTTGGAGGTGCCAATTTGATTTATGAATTCCAACTGTTCGTTGAAGCATGGTGACCAAAACCTTGTTCACTGATTCAACCTGGCCATTTTCCTGAGGGTAATATGGCGTTGAGCTAACGTGGCGTAAGCCCAACCTCGATGTCAGCTCGGCCATCATATAATCTCGAAAATGAGTACCATGGTCGGTAACGATGGCCTGAGGAACCCCGAAACGTGCGATGATGTGGTTGAAGATGAATTGGGCAGTTGTTTTACCGTCGGCTGCAAGTGTAGGCATCGCTTCGGCCCACTTGGTGAAGTAGTCGACAGCTACGATTATATACGCATGCCCCCCGGTCGAATGAGGGTTACACGTCATAAAATCCACACCCCATTTCGCAAAAGGGCCAACGGTAACAACAGGATGCAAAGGAAGAGGTGGCGCATGCATCTTACGCTGAAACACCTGGCACGCGTGACATTTGCGGACTGCCGTAATACAGTCTTTGAATATTGACGGCCAGAAGTATCCTGCTCGAAAAATCTTTTGAGCAGTAGCATATCCAGACATATGTCCACCACAGGCGCCACTGTGGCAGTCATTGAGGGCCTTTTCAGCCTCTTCCAAGGTAAGGCACCGGCGGAGCACCGAATCTACTCCAACACGGTATAAGGTATCTCCTACAATACGGTAGGGTTGAGACTGATACCGAATTCGACGTCGGGCATCTTTAGTCAACTCAGACCGAAATGTGGAGGTCTGAAGATACACAATGATATCGCCATACCAAGGGTCACGAGTACTGATGAGGAAAAGAGTTTCGTCCGGTATATGGTCTTCAGAGTGTGAAGGAGCGGAGTCTGTAGGGAGAGAGCATATAAGATCCGCGAAAACTAGTGATTTAGTTGACTTAGCGGTGGTGAACTCTAATTCAAACTCCTGCAGGATAAAGATCCATTTGGAGTACTTTCCCCCCAGTAATTGTCAAGAAAGAATATACGTCATGGGGTTACAGTCTGAAACCACGGTAATTGTGCGCAGCAGGATGTAATGGCGAAAGCGCTGCACAGCGTGTACGGCGGCTAAAGCCAACTTCTCAACGAGAGCATAGCATGTTTCCGTGTCGAGGAGGTTCCGTGACAGATAATAAACAACATGTTCATTACCTTCATCGTCATCCTACACTAGAACCATAGCAATGATGCTAAACGCGGCGGCAAGATACAAAGTGAAATCGCGGCGATAATCAAGAGGACGAAGCACAGGAGCATTAACAAGTAACGTCTTCAGCTTCTCAAAGGATTGTTGAGCAATTTCGTCCCAATGGAAGGGAACATTCTGCTTTAATAGGCGTGTGAATCCTTTAGCCACCTCCACGTAGTTCGGGATAAAGCGTCGAAGGAAGTTCACTTTTCCCTGCAGACTCTGCAACTGATACAGTGAGGAGGGTGATGGGAGGTTGATGATAGCCTCGACTTTTAAAGGGTCAAGGCGAATTCCGTCTTTGGAGACTATGAATCCCAACAGACGGCTAGAATCCACGCAGAAGACGCATTTATGAGGATTAAGCCTAATATTGTAACGCCTACAACGAAGGAAGATCTGGCGGAGGTGTTCAGGGTGGTCCTCTCGCCTAGCTGAATGAGCTGGAAAGTCGTCCAGATAAGGCTGAACGATATGGCAAATTTCATGGAAAGCGTAAGACATCGCACGCTGGAAAGTGGCTCCAGCGTTCTTCAAGCCGAACGAGAGCTTTTTATACGCGAAAGTACCCCACGGACAGATGAAAGTAGTCTTGTGTTGATCCTCAGGTGCAATATTGATTTGATTATACCCCGAGAAACCGTCCATTAAGGAATAAATCTCACTTCCGGCACATTCATCGATGATCTGGTCTATGAACGGAGTGGGATAGTTATCCTTTGGACAGGCGCGATTGATGTCGCGATAATCGACACAGACCCTAATAGTACCTTTCTTTTTATTGACAGGGACAATGTTGGAAACCCATTCTATGAGGGGGATGGGATAAATAAAGCCCGCGTTCAGAAGTTTTTCAACTTCTGCCTTAATTGCAGTGGCTTTACGAGGATGCATGGGGCGTAAGCGTTGGCGCACGGGCTTCGCACCACGGTAGGTTGGAATATCATGCACTACGATACTGGGATCAATCCCCGGCATTTCCTCGTAGGACCAGGCGAACACATATCTGAATTCTTTAAAAAGATCAGTATAGACTTGAATCTCATCAGGAGAACAAGTCACTCCCACGTGAATATTCTCAACGATCCCCAGTTTAACGAAGATGTTTATCGGGATGGTTTGAGTGATGTTACTCAGGTTACCTTCCGAAAAAACCTCGTGCGTCAAAATGGGCGTTTGAAGAGGAGGGGTAGGAACCTGAGATGCATAATGCTCTAGAAAATCTGTCATTTCCTCCAGGCTAGGCATAAAGGAGGAGCAATGATGTCCATCGCCCCAAGGCAGCTCTTCAAGAGACATAGTTTCAATGATGGCTTCATCGGAAGGAAAAGTCTCTTTTAGAGGATCCGGTGAATCGGCCTGACCAAGCCAGGGGGATTGAGAGTAGACGTCTAGAGCCATGCTCAAAGGAGCATGCTGAGGATGTGGAGGATCAGATGTGGCAACAATTTCACAGTAGCTAATCTCTACTGGAGTTAAGGGCATTGATTCTCCAAACTCAAACACCTGCTCAGGCATAGGGATGAGCCAGGGGTCATCAGACCTAGAAATCATGTTAACTTGAGCGGTGTGCGGTGGTGGTGCGGGAAAGATACCCATGAGGACGAGGTCTTTGAAGAGACCGAGTCCTACACTGTCAGGGGGATTCGGAATCTGATCCACGTATGGAACGTTGTTCTCGGAGGTGGAGATGAAGAAGGACAACTGATCCACCGTGATGATTTTGCCCTCGTGATGGAACTTAAGAAGTCGAAAGACGGTGGACGGCACGCAGAGCATGGCATGAGTCCAGCTGTGGCCAAGAAGTATATTGTATTTGAGCCTGGCTTCAACCACCTCTACTTCTACGTTGACAGTCTTCTCCTGTAAAGTGATCGCTAAACTCTAGAGAACACCCAGGGGTTTGGATTCCCGACCATCAAATGCCTCTAGGGAATTGGGAGATGACGAAAGGGTTGGAGAGAAAATGGCCTTCCAGCAAGCGGAAGACATAACACAGGTGGAGGCACCTTCATCCACGACGGCCCTATGGATGTTAAGACCGTTAATCCTGACTTGAATAACAAGAGCGATCTGATGTGGAAGTCGGGGAGTGAAATTCTCTAAATCGAAGGTGAGAAGACTCGAATCGGCGGGATCAATGCCACCGATTGCAGACAATAAAGCCTTCCGTTGCGAAGGACAACTTTGAAGAACTTCTAGTGCAGACATAGCAGAAGGCACCTGTGCCAAATCATCAACAATGCTGTAGTGCTGAGCGGCATGGGCATTCGGATTATAAGAAGATCTTCGTAAGACACCTTTACAAGGTGGCTTCACAACGGGTTCAAGAGTAGGCTTCTCAATTTCCAACAAACCGGAGGCAGGTGGGGGAGGTGTTCCATCTGCAACCGCCTTCCCGGGTGCCTGCCGCGATTCGTTTTAATCCTTCGAACGCGTAGTGACGGAGATAGGTGTAGCACCATTCATCATAAAAACTTGGGACCCAAATGGTGCAGATGGTGACGGCTGTTCAACCATCTGGGTCTGCTGAGATGGGAATGGCTCTTTAAGAACTGCCGGAGTCCCTTTAGAGCCCTTGAGAAGTTGACTAACCTCGGAGCATCGTGGACAATCTTTGGTATAATGGTCTCATTCACAAATGAGGCAGGGGTACTTTGGTTTACGTTGAGAACCATCCTAAGTGCGAGATTTAGATTCTGGATTTGGGGCATCGGATTTAGATTTGCCTTTTCCCTTCTTTTTCCCCTTGGAAGTTTTCTCCGTAGGATTGGCCTGAACGACATTCACCTCCGCGGTTTTGCCAGAATCGGACGGGGCGGGATTAGCAGGAGTATTGTTGGAAGAATTAGACTTCTACTTCCCATTCGAAGGTTTCTTCGAATTCTGAGATACGGAACCAATGACACCATCCACTGCAGGGGTAGGTGGAGCCTTAGAGGTTCCGAACCGTGGAGCATCAGGAAAGATATCATAAAGCGTGCCGGACTGAGAATATACAAGATCTAGATATTGGGCACGCGCAATGGCTTGTTCTTCCGTCACACACGCTCCCATCGCAATATCTTGAGCGATTTTATTCACGAAGGAGGTGGTGAACCAGTGAGTTAGTATCTGATCAGGTATATGAAACTTGATCAGTCTACGACGACGCCGCCACTCATGAATGTGATCGGAAATGTGAGTGGCCTTGTCCTGCTTCAAAGAAGTCAGGAGGTGCATCCCGGCTTCATAACGAACCAGTAACTGAAAGTGCGTCAGAAAAGCCATGGCTAAGGAATTGAAATCTTGGAAGATGCCACGGGATAACTATATGTACCACTTAGCAGCAACTCCAGTCAAAGTGCGCTGAAAGAGGCACAAACGAATTGAATCATCGACCCAAGAGTTAGACGAACACCAAAGATGATACGTCATCACATGCGCTTGGGGGTCCTCTCCAGCTTTACCCTCAAACTTGGGGCAGTCACATGGTATCTTGGTAGGAACCGGAGGCCAATACGGATTATGAAAAATCGGATCATTAGTCAGTTTTGAAACATCCGGCAACCCCAAGGTGGCCAGGAACAGCACTGGCGGATTAACCGACATGCCAGGCCCGGGATGAGGACCGGTACCTGTACTCCACAATGGTTGTGAATATCCTTGCCCCCATGGGTTCTGTCCCGTAGGATTCTGACCGTAGGGGGTGTAGGTTGTATAACCAGACTGATTTGGCTGCTGGTAACTAGTGTGTGGGGCTTGATAACCAGAGTATGGACCCTGATTATGTGTCGGCCCGGTGTAAGCAACATTTGGATTTGGCTGTTGAGTATAGGTAAAACCGGGTGGAGGAGGATAATACTGAGAGCCTCGGGGCTGATTATAATTCAGTTGAGATTGACCATGAGGATAATAACCGCCCTGAGGATGAGTCAGCTGCTGATAGGTGGAACCCTACGGAGCCTGATAACTAGGGCACAGCTGTTGATTTGGCTGCGGCGTCGAATAAATCGGCTGCTGGGCAGGGTTAATGGAATGAGCGGGCTGCCTTGAATGAACAGGTTGACCCGACTGAGAGGGCTGACCTGAGTGAACAGGTTGACCCGGATAGACAGGCGGCGCCGGTTGCGCAGGTTTACTTGGCTATAAAGGAGCCCCAGGTTGTACCGGATGGGCTGGTTGGCCTAGAGGCGAAACACCGGGTTGTACCGGATGAGCTGGTTGGCCTGGTGGAGGAATAGGGCCAGGTGATTGCTGGTAACCGGTTTGACCTGGAGCAGAACCATACGATGGTCCCGGCTGATATGCAACATTAGAAACAACAGGATACTGTGGTTGCATAGGTTGAGAAGGCTGGATTTTCCCCCCAGGACCATAGACCGGTCCCGGTTGGTACCCTGGCTGAGGCTGTACAGGTTGACCGGAAGGGCTATAATACTGTCCTTGCGGACCGTACGACAGCCCTTGCTGGCCCGCAGGATAGCCTTGCATGGGATGCCCCTGTGGGTCATAACGATAGCCAGGTTGGCCCGAAGGTTGGCCTTGGAAAGTTTGCCCTTGTGGGTTATAAGCCTGGTTAAAAGGTAAACCTTGAGCATGGAGGTAAGCCTCAGGAGCGGGCAGACGTAAAATGTCCCCGTGCTCATCATACTGACCTGGAAAAGCATACACGGGCGTACCATCCTGTGCATAGTGCGAAAGGTAAGAGCGGTTGGGATCTTGGGAGGATGGTCCAACCTCGGGGTTCGGCTATTGCAGGGACAACCGATACTCCTCTGGAGAGATGTTCTCCGGTATAGCAGTCGCTAAATAAACGTGTTCAGGAGACGGCATAGCCTTGGTGGAGGGTGCCGTGACAACGGGTGCAGAAGCAGCCACACAGACAGTGGGACGGACAGGTACAGAAGTAACGGGTGTCTGAGGGGACACCCCCGGTGAAAGAGCAGCTGGCCTCGGAGAAGGAGCTGACACTCCCATAGAGGCTGCGGCGGAAATGATCTGACCCAAAGACCTGTACCCCAGTAGTAATGAGGGACTAGACGTTGAAATGACAGTTGTTTCAGAGTTTTCTCCTGAAAATAATCTTCGTGGGAAGAGCTGATAGTCTTCACCAGACGTTGGGATTTCCTCACCAGAATCACTCATGTTTGAGCCTGCCGCTTTATCTCGCAATAGACGGCGAGGACTAGGAGGAAAAAAAGCAGCTATAAAAGGTGAACCCGATGTAAGAGAAAGGAAATCAGCTCATAATCTCAATTCAGACACAGGGTCCGAAAAGGGCCAATTGAACTCAACTGGTCCCCCAAAGGGTTGCTCAGAGAGAACCGGTCCCCCGTCAGGAAACTCGGAAACAATGGGTTGCTGTGGTTCAGCAGAGGATTGTGAAACCTCTGATGAATCGTCCGTATAAGGACTACCAGTAGACGAAACCGAGGGTTCCGCCACTGTGGCAGAAACGACAAGAGAAAAAGATCAAACACACACACGGGCTGAAAAAGAGTCAAGACACATGATCAAACGGTCAGCAAGAAAAGTCTAACAAGGCGTGTAATCGTGAGTGATTAATTTTTACCACATTGAAAAATAAGAAACTTCACCGTTTCATGTTTTAAGAGTCAAGAAACGGTCAAAAAGGTGACTCTATCTCTTTCAGATTTGACACAAGCGTGAAAGGACAAGCGCTTGGCGATCTTTTCAAATTTAGGGAGTCAGAAAAGATCAAATGACTGCTCAGGAATACTAGGCAAAAGGGTGTACCAAATAACCGTGAACTGCAATATACACCTTGGTTCCAATAATGAAAAAGAAATCAACCAAAGACTTTCCGTACGTGCAGGCAATCTCCCCGAATGTTGTGTTCGGTGTATCACGGGTATAGGGCGCCAGACTCGGCTTCCTATGGATAAAGGATTGAAACCTAGTGGGGTCTCCCTTTATATACGTGACGGTACAGGGAGCACAAGTCCGTACTAGCGCTGTCTAAAGCCAAGAGGCGAACGACAGCTGCTAGGTTTTAAGACGTCGGAACACATCTCTAGCCTAGACCTCTAAATGTGTTTCGTTAGATTTCAATGCCGCCTTAGTGTAAATTGAGTAGATTTTAAAGTTGATCTTCAATTACGTTTCAGTTTTCAGGCCCTAACGAATGTGCTGCCTCAAAAAATCTCCTAAATGCAAAACTACATGCCACAGTACATCATTTCGTTCGATGAAAGCTAGCTACGGAAGAGTTGAGAGCTTTTACACAAACAAAATGATCAGAAGACAATCAATGATATCTCTAATGCAACTAATGAAACTAAAAACTTTTCCTTCAAATTCACTAATTACTAGTAAAATCGAAAAGATTTCAATTTGCACTAATCAACCAAAAGCAAAAGAGATTTTTTTTATTTTCAATGTTTGATAGCTAGATGCACTAAACAAACCGAAAAGAAATTTGAGAAATGATATTAAGAGAGTAAAACAAGCGGATTTCACTCAATGGCACAAACAATCAGATCTCAAATCGACCAAAGTCTCTCAAAACCAAGAAAAAGTCCCAAAGGTTCCAATGGACCGTGTGATCTAGGCCCAAAGCAAGACCAAACAAAATTTGAATGAAGAGAAGAACAATCACCCAAAAATCGCAACAAAACGGTGAACAACCACTAAGAGGATGCGGAGGAGCAATCAGAGAATTGACTGGACTAACAAAACACCAAAACTCCTAAGGAGGGCTCGACACACAAAGCCACTAGATGCCCTAGGGCTTAAAACGTGAAATCGATGGAGAAAAGCAAAAAACCAAAGGATGAAGGCAAACTCCCAGTCAAACAGGACTCCAACACACTCAAGTAACCGAAAAACCAAAAAGAAACACACTGACCAGACCCAGAGAGCTCAAAACTGAGCGAACCCTAATGTCTCACAAGAGTGGCGCGACTGTGAGGTTGTAACTGGTGCCAGATTCAATTGGCGCAGGTAATACACAAGCAACATGCGCCAATTGGCACGACTGTCGAGCTAAAAAGTGCACCAGCTGAGTTTCTCAGCCAAAAATAAAAAGAACTACTCCAGAAGCAGATCAATGATATCCAAGCAAACCAAGAAGCAAAAACATCAAAAGAACCCAACCCAGAAGGCTAACCAAGCAAGGAAAACCGCGAAACAATCAAAACGAGACAATCAAAACTAGACGATCCCCAGTGGAGTCGCCAAATTGTTGGAGAGGTAAATCCCCTCTGCGGACAGAGGCGATCCCTACTAGCCCAGAACGGGTCTAGCAACAATCATCAAATGCTACAGCGCAAGTTCCTAATTGCGAATAAACAGACCAACGATGGAGGCCTACCTGGAGTCCAACGCTATGATTCGTAGAAGAGATAGTGTTCCCGTTCCTCAGCCTCGGCAGATCACGATCCCCACGATCTTCGTGAATGGACACCTGCACATGCAAGAAACAATACGAATACAAGCATAAAATCCATAATACGCAACTATATATCAGTCAGAAAGGATATAACTCATCATTATCATAAGTGAAAAACAGAGTGGAACCATAACCAGTATGAATTCATTAATAAACAATCGAAAGAGAGTACAACCAATGTTCTGACGCTAAGGTCTCCTTCGGAGGGGTCTCCAGTAGAACACGTCTCACAAAACCTGCCAAGGATGGGACAAGCCTCTCTAAGAGTCTCTCGACGATGGTCTCCTTGCTCGAGTTTGGCCTTAAGGGGAGAATGAGGGCTCTTGCAGCATTAAGGCTCTTGGGAATTTGAGAACTTGGAGATTCAAGACTTGGGCACTTCAAGACTAGCTTGCAATGGAAATGAGCAAGCTTTTATAGATGGAGGAAGGGGAGTTGGGATCCCTATAATTATGGGATTGGCCCTATCTTCAAGGAAGCTTCCATGAGAGGTGGAAAACCACTTCCCCTACATGGAATTCCCGGAGCCAAACCTCCCAACTCAAGATAGATACAAGTGAGTTTGTTGAAACGAAACTTCCGCCATTCTTATTTAAAAAACACTCCTTAAATTGGCTGGTGCGACTGCGACTCTGGGACAGAGCGCCAGTTGGCGCGGCCTCTTTGTAGGATTTTCCTCATTGGCGCGAGTGCTGAACTAGATACCCGCGCCAGTGCAAAAAGGGATGTTTTTATGGTTTTTTGCAAGGAGATGTCTTCAGGGAAATTGAAGCTCATATTTAGAGGAATGCAATGATAGTGGTTTCAAGGCATGACATTGCTCACAGGTCACAGAATGGGCCCTCCAATGTGCGGGATGGGGAATGGTAGGGACGGTGACAAATTACTGTGTAACAATTCTTAAGGCCAAAAGAGAGCTTCTTGTATGCAAAGGTGCCCCATGGACAGATGAAGGAAGTCTTATGTTGATCAGCCGATAGTATATTGATCTGGTGGTAACTATAGAACCCGTCCATAAGCGAAAAAATATCACTCCCAACACAATCGTCAATGATCTGGTCAATGAAGGGAGTGGGATAGTTATCCTTAGGACAAGCACGATTGATATCGTGGTAATTCACACAAACTCGAATAGTACCTTGCTTTTTATCCACAGGGACAATTTTAGAGACCCAATCTGTCAATGGAATCAGATAAATGAAGCCTGCTTTGAGAATTTTTTCAATTTCTCCCTTTATGGTAGCTGCCTTTCTAGGGTGCACGGGACGAAGGCATTGGTGAACAGGTTTCACATCAGGGTAAGTAGGGATCTTGTGCACGATTATACTCGAATCAATGTCGAGCATTTCCCCATAGGACCAAGCGAAAACGTCTTGAAACTCTCAGAAGAGACTAGTATAGACCTCGATCTCATTAGGAGAATAGGTCAACCTAATGTGGATGTTCTCGACAACCTCCAATTTAACGTAGATGTCAATAGGCATCGTCTGAGTGATATTTCCCATGTTATCTTTCGTGAAAACTTCATGTGTCAAGATATGCGTTTGAAGAGGATGGGAAGTAGGTTGGGAAGCAAATTTATCAAGACAAATAGACATCGCCCCAAGGCCAGGCAGAAAGGAGGAATGATGATGACTATCATCCCAAGGAGGATCCTCAAGAGACATGGTTTCCATGATGGCTCCATCATTTGGAAATGTCTCATTCAAGGGATCAAGAGAATCTGAAGCACCAAGCCAAGGGGGTTGAGAATACGTGTCGAGAGACATACTCAAAGGAGTATGATCAAAAGGAGGAGGATCTGAAGCCAAGATAACTTCACAATAATCAATTTCTATCGAGCTTAGCAGCATCACGTCACCAAATGAATCAACCTACTCAGGTGAAGGGATGATCCACGAATCAGAAAATGTGGAGATCATATTGACCTGAGCAGTGTTGGGCGGAGGAAGAGAAAAGAGACCCATAAGGGTGAGATCTTTGAAAAGTCCCAGCCCCACACATTCATAAGGCATAGGAGTACGGTCTATGTATGGAACGTTACTCTCGGAGGAGGTGGAAGTGAAAAAGGATAACTGATCGACAATGATGATCTTTCCTTTGTGCGGGAACCGAAGAACACGAAAGAGAGTGGATGGTACGCATATCATGGCGTGAGTCCAAGTGTGACCGAGGAGAAGATTATAGTTGAGTTTGGCATCAATGACTTCAACCTAGACATTAACCATTATTCCTTCCAATGTTATAGGTAAGCTAGTGAGGACACCAAGAGGGTGAGATTCCCTTCCATTGAGGCCTCTAAATCATTTAGAGACTGGTTAAGGGCCGTAGAACCAATGGCTTTCTAGAATGCAACGGACATGATGCAAGTAGATGCACATTCATCCATGACTTCTCGATTGATATTCTTACCATTAATCCCAACTTGGATAATCAAAGCAAGCTGGTGAGGGAGACGCGAAACAAAATTATCCAGATCAAAATTGATAAGGCTTGAATCGGCGGGGTCAACCCCTCTAATAGCGGATAGAAAAGCCTTCCATTGTGACGGATAGCTCTGAAGCACCTCCAACGCAGACATATCAAACGACGCCTGAGCCAAATCCTCAACAATATTTTAATGCTGAGCGGAATGGGCATTCGCGTTATAGGAGGACTTACAGAGTACATATTTAGAAGGTGGTCGTACAACGGGCTCAGGACTGGGCCTTTAAATTTGAATAAGGCTAGAAGTAGGTGGGGGAGGAGGACCATCTGAAATATCTTTCCCTACTGCCTAACGAGGTTCAGTATAATCTTTTGATCTGGTATCAATAGATACGAGTGCAACACCATTCATCATGAAAACTTGAGAGCCAAAAGGGGTGGAGGACTGAGGTTGCTCCACCATTTTAGTTTGCTTTGATGGGAAGGGTTCCTTGAGAACAATCAGAGTTCCTTGAGTGAATTTGAGCAATTGACTCACCTTGGCCCATCATGGACAGTCCTTGGTGTAATGTTCATCGTCGCATACTAGACAATGATACTTTGGTTTACGTTTCAAGCCATCATCAATATTGGTTTTAGGAGAATCCTGTTTTGGGGTATCAGCTTTGGCCTTTCCTTTACCCTTCTTCTTATCTTTGGAAGCTTTATCCACCGAGTTGGATTGGACGAAATTCACTTCCGTGGTCTTGCCAGGATTGGAAGGTGGCTGAGAAGCAGTATCGGTGGAAGAAGTAGATTTCTTCTTCGCAGGATTGGGAGAATAAGAAGAAGACTTACGAGAAGTCTGAGAAATGGAACCAATGATACCGTCGACAGACGGTGTCGCTGGTGCTTTGGTACTTCCAGCTCATGGAGCGTTAGGTAAGAGATCATAAAGCGTGCCAGACTGAGAGTACACTAGATCGAGGTATTGGGCACGAGCAATAGCTTGCTCCTTGGTGACATTGTGCCCCCATAGCAATGTCCTTAGCTATCAGACCAAAAAAAGAGGTAGTGAACTAGTCAGTCAGGATTTGATCAGGGATTTCAAACTTGATCAAATGACGACGACATCTCCATTCATGAATATGATCAGACTCCAGAGATATGTGTAGATGTGTCTTGTTTCAAGGACGTAAGGAGGTGTGTTCCCATTTCATAGAGAACTGGCAACTGAAATTTTGTGAGAAATTCCATCACAAGAGAATTGAAATCTTGAAAAATAACATGAGACAATTCAATGTACCACTTTGCAATGACACCAGTGAGAGTCCTTTGGAAAAGGCATAAACAAATAGAATCATCAATCCAGGATTTATAGGAGCACCATAGGTGGTATGTCATAACATGCACCTGGGGGTCTTCTCTGGACTTGCCTTCGAACTTGGGACAATCGCCAGGAATCTTGGTGGGAACTGGGGGCCAATATGGATTATGAACAATGGGATCATTCGTTAAATTTGACACATAAGGCAGTTCCATCATAGCAAGGAATGGCATTTTATGATTGAAAGGCATTGCAGGCCTTTGATAGAGACCGGTGTTGGGGTTCCAACTAGGTCAGGAGAAATTTTGAGCCCATATGTTCTGTCTCGGAGGATTTTGTCCATAGGGGTTATAATTTTGATAATTTTTCCCATAAAACGGTTGAGGACCAGAGTACTCATTCTGAGTGAACCACTGAGGTCTAGCTTGAGAAACGTATGGATTTTTTTGTGGGATGAAATTAGTTCCTTGGGGTGGACCTTGTACCATCGAAGGTTGACCTTGGGAGACCATTGGTTGGCCTTGAGGCTGCACAGGATGTCCCTAGGGTGCAGTTTGGCCTGGGTACTATGGTTGAACAGGTTGTCCCTAAAAACCAGGTTGACCTGATGGTTGAGATAAGCTAGGTTGTCCTTAAAGACCAGGTTGACTGGGCTGACCAACGGAGGGTTGGCCTTGTTGTACAAGACATGGGATTTGCTGAACGTAAGGCTGGTTTTGTTGCACAAAAGGTTGTCCCTGAGGTGGATAGGTTTTCCCCTGAGGAACATAAGGCACTCCTTGTTGAACATGAGATTGACCAGTAGGACCATAGGGTTGTCCCTGTTGGACCAAAGGTTGTCCATGTTTGACCGAAGGTTATCCCTGAGAGGGTTTTCCTTTTGGACCATAGGGTTGTCCCTATTGGTACATGAACTGTTTTGGGCGCACCGATACTTGTTGCGTTTGAACATAAAATGGACATCGTGGGAGAGGCCCATGGTAGTATACATGATTCACATACTCATCGTAGTACTGTGGTAGATTTACCTGAGTCAGAATCTGTTGAGAACCTTGGGGATCTAATTCTGATGTTGAATAGCCATCATATACTGGTCATACGATAAACCTCCCGGAATAATATTTGAAGAGATAGGTGTATTACCAATATGTTGATGGACTCCCGACACGTGAGGTTGTGATCCACTCACAACGGGCCCAATAGACATCACGGAAGCATTGGGATGCATCCCACAAACAACAGAAGATGATGGAAATAATGGAATCACACTAGCAAATGGTGTGGAGGAAGCCACACAAATAGTGGGATGGGTTGGGACAGACGTAACCATCTCGAAACAATGGGAATCAAAGAGGATGGACCTGACACAAACGACCTTGTAGAATGAGCTGCCATACTTAACCATAGCGGGTTCTAAAACAAAGATGCAGCACCAGAAATTATCTGACCCAAAGACCAAAATCCAGACGGGAGAGATGAATGCTAAGAGGAAGGTTGAATCGTTACATAAGGAAAATTCTTAGGAGGGAATTGATATTCTCCCGTAGATACAAAAGTCTCTTCACTACTAACAGGACTTGAGGCATCCATGTCGGATGAAGACATGCTGTCAAGTAACAGCTGGCGAGTGGTAGAGGGAAAAGCACTAAAAGTGTCACGGGCGAATACGAGCATTGAGGAGGATCTTCTCTCCAAAAGAAAAAGGCATCCGGGGGCTGCCAATTGATGTCAAACAGCTCCTTAGTGGGAGACCGAGTCGCAAGAGGTAGAAAACTTGGGAGGATATCACCCTCAAGGTTTTGAGTCCTAATATACTAAGGTGTCTTTGAAGAAAATCCAGGGGGAAGCTCTTGAATACGAGGTAATGAAGAGGATGAAGAAACAAGTGGTTCTGCCATCGTGACTTTGTCTCAAGAAGAAGGAAAGAAAAGAGATGATCAATTTGAGGCTTTAAGAACAATCACTAAGGAATTACTCATGAACTGGCCGAGAAAATAACTTAATGGGCGTGTGATCGTCGGTAATTAATTTTATGACACCAAAACAAAACTCTACCTTTTTATGTTTTAGGAGTCGAGAAAAGGACAAAAGGTGACTCTAGTCACTTTCAGTTTGGATGAGCTTAAAAGGACAAGTGCGTAATGATATTTTCAAATTTTAAAGAGTCACGGAAAGATCAAAATGACTACTCAGGAACTCTAGGCAAGAGGGTGTACCAAGCTCCCGTGAACTGCAATATACACCTTGGTGATCAAATGAAAGAGAAATGACCAAGGACTTAACGTAAGTGCAAGAAGTCTCCCCGAATGCTGTGTTCGGTGTATCACAGTTACAGGGCAGCAGACTCTACTTCCTATGGATAAAATATTGCAACCTATGAGGTTCTCCCTTTATATACGCGACGATACGGGGAGCACAAGTCCATACAAGTGACAACTGCTAGGTTTAATGATGCTGGAACATGTCACTAGCCTAGACCACTAAGCGTGAGCATTAGGTTTCAATGTTTCCTTAGGTTGATTGAGTTACTTTTATAGTTTATCTTGAAATTATGTTTCAATTTCAAGGCCTTACCGAATGTAATCTCAAATCTCTAATGCACAACTATATGAGAGAAAGAATATCATTTTGATTCGATGAAAATCTAGCTAAGAGAGGGATATAATTTTGCAACAAAGCAGAAATCAATCGAATGCAAGAATGACACTTTCCTTTATGCTACTAACACAACCAAAGAAGAAAACAAAAAAATATTCTCTTGCTTTTCACTTTCTAATGAAGAAGAAATCTACTAATGCAAAATAGTACTTTTCATTTTCAAACAAAAAGGAAGAATGCAAATTTTTGTTCTTTTGTATGAGTGAGAAGCAATAATACAATGCTACAATAAAAGGACAAAACAAACACTAGCTTTGAGCAACTTCGAACGAAATGATAAAAACACAAAGAGACCAATTCTAAGAGAATGTAAAACACACTCAAAACTAGACATTCATTTCTTCATGTAGAAGAAGGAATTTCAAGTTGACTCCATGAGCAATGTGTGCTATGCTCGGAGCGATGGAGGGAGGGTCAAGTGAACACCAGACGACAACTTAACAATCCTACAACACATAGAATTGAAAGAAAATACCAAGAAATCAGAAAATAGGCTGAAAATATGAATGTCTAAACTGACCCATATACATCTCGGAGACTCAATGAACATGTGACCGAACAAATGATCCAAGACACCTAAAAGCCCTGGGGCGAAAAAGGCACACTGATCGAATGATAGACAACCAACCGAAATGAACAAGACAAGGAAGTCAATAATCAATCCAAATGGATTAATCCAGGGAGAAAAAACAAATCTAGAGGGTAAGATACATTGGGAACTCAAGAAAGAAGCCCAAAGACCAAATCTACAGGAATCGATGCGACTGTTCAGCAATAATCCGCATTGAATAGGGAAAATCACACCCATGCCAAAGGCAACTCGTGCCAATGGGCATGACTGTCAGGAAAACAAGAGCACCAAGTAAGGAAACCAAGGAAGGGAGAAAGGGAAGATGAGAAAAAACCAGACTTATCACTCTGAGAATCGGTGAAGTGGCTTGAAGCAGTCAACAAGCAAAACAAAGCAGATAAATGACAATACGACCAAATTTGGACAAACAAGAAAAACTTCAAAACGAACAATGAGAGATGACAAGAACACTGATCCCTAGTATGGTCGCCAACTTGTTGTGCAGGCAAATCCCCTCTGTGGACATAGGCGATCCCTTTAGACCTAGGGTGGGTCTAGAAACAAGGAAACATGCTGAATTCCTAAATTCGTAGCTTGTAAATGAAATATGGAATGGAACAGATATCCTACCGCATTCCAATTATTTTGTCATGGCATGCAGCAACGATCCTTCGATATTTTTCTTCACACCTTGCGCTCCATTGGTGACGACGTCCATACACTTGAACAAAGATCAAATAAACGTTGACAGCAAGCAAACATATATATTCATTGACAACTATCCAACTAGTCAAGGAGAGTTAGACACTTCGAATATAAATGGAAACAAATTTGGAATGAGAAACCAATCATGTGATATTGATATATGAAAAAGAAGTTTACAGCGTATGCCTTGATGTTGTAGATCTCCTTCGACGAGTTCATTCGGGCACGTCTCAAGTATTCGTTCATCATTCAACTCAATGAGGTAGTGGGCTTAAACTATATCTCACAACAATGGACTCTTCTCTGCTCTCTTCAACACACCAACTATATCTATTGATTGTTCATCTAGATGAATCAATGTGAGGAAGAAGAAATTATAGGAGATGAGGAGGAGGTTTGGGATCCACATAAGGTGGAAGAGAAGTCTATCCCTGTGGGGAGTTGCACATTTGTAGGAACTAATATGCCAAAGGGAGAAACCCGACTTGATCTATTTGAACAAACAACCATGACTCTGCTCACGAAGTTGTTAAATTATAGAAGCTTAATTTCTATTTTTAAAAACTTTCCAAAAGTAGCTCGACGCAGGTGCCCTTCTGAGACATAGCGACGACGGCACGAGGCTTAATGTAAATTTTCCCATGGGCATGAGGACATAACTACCTACCAGTGTCGACCCAAAAGCATAGGTTTTTTAGGGTGTACTTGAGGAATTATCAACATAGATTATGTTCCTGACATGTCAAGGGATGCAATGACATTTTGGAAATGTATGACAGTACACAGGGTTCACTGAAATGGTCCTCCAATGTTTGGGATGGGGATTGCAGGGAAGGTGACAAAATACTGTGTAATATGGAGATCCCTCCTGATGTGCTCTTTCTGTTTGATGGACTTCCTGCCTAATCTGCATCCGTGAATCCTTGAAACTTCACTCTCTCTGTCCATCTGTATCATAGACCATACTCTGATGTGCCCCTCAGGTATCTCAAGACATTCTTCCCCGCCTTCCAAAATAGCTTGGTAGGCTTAACCATAGCTTGACTCAACTGGTTAACTGCATAGCAAATGTCTGGTCTGGTGTTCACTAGATACATCAGTGAACCAACTAACTACCTGTAGACAGTAGCATCCACTACCTCTCCAGAAGTAACATCCTCTTTCCTCCAATTTCCTGGAAGAGGAGTAGCCATGGGTTTGTAGCTCTCCATGTGAAACTTACCCAATATCTCCTTTGCATACTTTCCTTGAGACACAAAAATTTCACCATCCTACTGCTATATTTCCAATCCAAGGAAATAATGAAGGAGTCCCATGTCCTTCATTTTGAACTCTCTTGCAAGATCCTCCTTACATGAGTGTATCAACTACTCATCACCAGTCAAAATTAGATCATCAACATAAAGAACAATAATCAATAGATTACCCTCAACCAAAATCTGGTACATGTTTGCATCTCCTTCACTTTTGGTGAAGCCCAGTCTAGTGAAATAGATGTCTATCCGAGTGTACCAAGCACAAGGTGATTTCTTCAGCCCATATAGTGCTCTCTTGAGTCTGCACACATGCGACTCACTGTTGAAGATCTCGAAACGTTCAGGCTGCTCTATGTACACTTCTTCCTCAATGATCCCATTGAGAAACGCAGTTTTCACATCCATCTGATGAATGTGCCAACCCCTATGCGCTGAGAGTGCAAGAATGGATCTAATAGAAGAGTACCTTGCAACATGTGAAAAAGTCTCATCATAATCGATCCACTCGATCTGTGAGAATCCCCTGGCCACAAATTTGGCCTTGTATTTCTCCACACTCCCATCAACAGCTTTCTTTACCTTGTAGATCCATCTCGATCCAACCATTGATTTGTCGAATGGTCTTGGAAAAATCTCCCATGCACTGTTATTGACAATGGATTCATACTCCTCCACCATTACATCAACCCAAGTTGGTTGCTGCACTGCTTCCTGAAAGGAAGATGGTTCAGTCACAATACATTTTCTCATAAGAGCCATGTATCCAGTAAACTTGTCAGGAGACTATCTCTGTTTGCGTTGTGAAGTAGGGGCTCCTACATTCTCTGCAGCATCAAGTCTCAATCTATCAGCTTCCGTGGTGCGCCTTCTGCCATTTCTGATGGATGGCTCTGCATTAGTGTTTTCCTCCACTCCATGATCCTCCACATGTGGCTGCTCAACATCTTGAGGCTCATCCTTGCGAACCAACAACTCGTCCTCTGCATGCAAGTTCAGCTCCATCTCAAGGGACAACCACATGGCTTTCTCTTCATCAAATTTTATATCCCGTCGCACAACAATCATTCTGTTGTTTGGAAAAATACACTCGATAATTATGGGGTGTTTCAGTGTACCCCACAAAAATCCTGATCTCAACTGTCGGTTCTAGCTTTTTCCTGGCGTCTTTGGTCACATGCACATAAACAGATGAACTAAAAATCTTAAAGTGTGAAACATCAGGTTTCTTACCAGTGAAAGCCTTTTCAGGTGTACTCATGCCAAGTATCCTATCAGGACAATGGTTCTACACAAATACCATAATGTTGCATGCTTTCGCCCACAAATGCATCGGTAGGGCTTGATCATGCAACATCACTCTTGCTGCACCCACAATCATTCTATTTTTTCTTTCTGCAACCCCATTATGTTGTGGGTTATGAGGCGCTATCAGTTCTCTTTGAATTCCTTCTTTGCTGTAGAAGTTCTTGAATTTGTTAGAGATGTATTCTCCACCAATTATTTCTCCTAAGAGCCTTCACTTGCTTCCCCAACTCTTTCTCCACAAGTGCCTTAAACTCAAGAAACTTAGAGAATGTATGATCTTTCTTCTACATGAAGAAGATCTAGCACTTACGATAAAATTCATCAACAAATATTACATAGTACTTATGTTTTTTTGTCAAGGCAATAGAGAATGGTCCACAAACGTCTGTGTGAACTCTCTCAAGGATCCCCGAAGCTCGGTTATACTTCTCATGAAAGGTGGCCTTTACATATTTTTCCATATTACATCCCTTGCATGTGTCTGATTGCGCAAGTGTACCCCTGGGAAGACCAATAGAAATCTACCACATGAATTTCAAGGCTCCATGGTGAAGATGGCCCAATCTCCTGTGCCATAATTCACCCTCATCCCAGCTCACCACTTTGTCCGCCTTGCCCATCATTTTTGCGTAACCATCTACCTCCATCTTGTATATATTCTTAACTTGAATCCCTATCCTATTGGCTTGTCCTGTTGTTTTATGTTGCAGGAAATCTTTTCCTTCACTAAAAACAACATCATAGCCTCTATCCTCCAACATTGCGACTAAGACTAAATTTTTCTTCAAACCTGGTACATGCATTACATATTTTAATTGAAAGGGTTTACCTGGCTGCATTTGGAAGGTAATGGCACTAATCCCGATAGCACTATACCGCCCGTCGTCACCCATTTCAATATGCATATGGAGATCCTTCTCCTCCAAGTTACAGAAAAGTTCCTTGTCTCCAATCATGTGAAAGGAAGCGCCACTATCCAAATACCACACAGATCCTAATGCACTTGACACCATGCATGCGATCAATGAGAAGTAAATCTCAAATTGTGAGGCCAAAGCCTCACCAGCTGCAAATCCTTCAGCCTTCTTGTTCTTCTTCTTTTGTGGATAGTTAGTAGCATAATGCCCATGCTCATGACAATGAAAACACTTCACCTTGGACATGTCCTGCTTCTTTCCATTTTTGTACTCAGATTTAGAATGGAATTTCTTTCCCTTCCCCTTCTTTGCCTTGGCAGCCAAAGCACAATCGTCTTCATCTTCATTCTTAGATGAAGATCCATCTCTAGTGTTCCGTCTGAACTCCTCCTGCACCAAATCCGACCATAATCGTTCCCAATATGGAAATTTTTCCCTTCCATTGACAGAGTCTTGATAACTATGCCAACTCTTGGGAAGTCCTAGGAGAGCCAAGCTCACGAAATCATCAACAACGACTGTTATACCAACGCTCCCCAGTTCATCCCGACATTGTACAAACTTTGTTAGATATTTTGGTATGGAGTCGCCCTTCTCCATATTGATCTTCCTAAGTTTATCTTTGAGAGCCAATTTCCTATGGTTGTTGTTTCTATGTAATAGATCCGTCAAAGCCTTCCACATTGCATATGGTGTGGCTTTCCCATGGAGGCTTGAGACAATTTGGTCTCATACTCCCTCCAACAAAATCCTCCTCGCCTTTTCCACTTTCCTTTTCCATGCATCAAGATTTTCAGCATCTGTCACAGCAGGTTTAGGAACATCATTGTCAATGAATTCCTTCAAGCCATTTTCTTCGAGTATTGTCTCCATCATGTCCTTCCAAGCAATATAGTTTGATCTGCCCTCAAGTGCATACTCCAACCTCAAGCCATTGAAAGTCGTTTCGATCCTGAATCAGTTGTATCACCAAGAAAGTCTTTTTGCAAATTTGAATTCTATCCAGTCACAAACTCAACTTCTTCTTCACAATTGTGATTTCTTGTGCTCTGATACTATGTATAAATTATAACGCAAGCATGTATATCATGGATTCAATCTGATCTAACAATGTACTAAAATTAAATACTGAATTTCTTCTACAAATATTTTGCGGAATTAAAAACACAATCGCCAGTCACATGAAGTAAAGAAGAATAAATTCAATCACAACATAGATAATTTCCCGGGGAAAGCTTGCTGCTCAAAAACCCACAATCTTCTATTGTATATTCAGCATGGATCATGAAACAATTACATACAAATATTCTCACAAGAGCCCTCCTGTACTCAACTAATTGTCTCACACTGTCATACAAAAAACTGACCAATACTTAGCCAATTTACTGCCTCCAGACAGCATGCCTTGCTTGTGCAATCCCTGATGAATGTAATCCCTAAAGAATAGGAATTTTGGCCTTCCTTGACTGTGCAAGTATCATGGGCACTCCAATGGGTATTTGGTTTCATGGGTGCAACCCAATAATCCTACAACTGATATTCAACTTCCCTTTCACCTAGATCTCAACTGGATCTCCACTGGATCTGACATGCATGCAACTAATAATAGTAAATCCTCAGTGGCATGTGAGATCACTAATTATGAATTAATTAATATTTAATTCACTTGATCTCTCACTAGTGTATCTAACAGTTACAACTAGCATAACTAATTTTAACTCACTTAACTGAGTTAAACTGATTACAACCTGCATTAAAACTAATGCACCACTGCACTTCGAACTCTGTTACAATTAGAATTACTCTGCATGCCTCACCAACTACCTCTAACTCGAAATTCATGAGCTAATTGAGTTTATCACTCTCAGTTAACTATTACAAGTTATTTTGAGACTAGGTTACATTTTATTTTCCATCTTAATTAAGGGATAACTAAAATAGACATGCGCCAAAAATAGCCCTGTGGGCCCCACCCTAGTGTAGGTGGTTAATGCACTAGGCGTGGGTGCTGAAATTTTCTTGTTGAATTTCAACACAAACTGTAACAATGACCATCACGATAAATAACCAACATGCATACGTGATAAACACATAGACAATCATACATGCATACATAACAATAACGTATACCCTAAGGTCCAGTGTTGCAACCTCGCTCTGATACCAATCTGTAATCGCCCTCCCAACATTTACCCAATTTCACATGCTCACGAGGGTAAACATGAGACGTGCGTCACTATGACAAGAAGCGACCTCCAATGTTCCAGTTAAGGAAGTGGGGCCAACATATTGACACTTAGAGACATCCTATAGGGATTACAATTCACCCAAGAGCTGAAGAAACACCCCAGGTGGTCAATCCCTGAGTTGGGACCTTTATTCTTAGCCCTAACACCCCAACCATACCCACAACAATTCATGCATGTGGTTATGAGGCTTAACCACACTCATACACCTAACTGCCATTGAATATGACCTAAATTCTTCAGTTCTGAGCATGTGGTCCTGGAATCTGTGCCACATTTCCAAGCTAGCCTCCAAACCACTACCCAGAATTTCCTAAGACTTTCCAGAATCATTATTAACATGATGACAAAGCTAAACATTCAATCGCAAATCAGAAACTTGACCTAGATTTCCATAGAAACACATTAGACATTTCTTCAAACATATGGAAAACATGTAAGCTATAGTTCATGAATGCATATATGATCATAAGACTATGAGATTCATCTGAGAATCGATAAGAAGGCTCTATGCCCTCTCCACATATCTTCTACAACACTTATTAGTCCATATACTCATCAACCACTAGATAACTAAACAAACCATGATAAGAGCCATATATAACATACAACATGTAACCAACAAATAACCAACATAGAAAAAATGGAAAATCGGCCATAATATCACCAATATAATCACTACAAATACTCATAGATCACAATGGGAAATGCTTCATATTAACATATGAAATTGACAACCAAGTCAGGGGTACCACATGGGCATAGATTGGGTTGAACCAAATATACCTTTCATCCAATCACCACCATGCCATATTCCAAGCATGAATTTGGGATCTCATGGAATAAACCAAAAGCAAAACCATCCAGGGTTTCCAGAGGCCAAAGAACCTCAACCCTCAACCACAATGATTCCACCTCTATGGTCTGGAAATCACTAATACCAACCAAATCAGTGTCTACCCAAGCTGTCTAGGGCTCCAGGAACTAATTAATAAACCCACAACCTTCTAGGGCTCCAGATTGTTTGTCCCAACCTAGGCTCCAGGACCAGTAACTCAACCCAAGTTATTCCAAGGCTTCCAGAGCATTTTTTCCAACCCACAAGCATAAGGAACATGAGCACCAATCAGAAAAACAACAAGTGGAAAGCCCACAACACCATGGCTATCCAGGAAATGGAAAGGAAAGGCTAAAACCACTTTCAATCTAGGAAAATATCCATGCCAATGAAAACACACAATCAACAAATCATATACATATACCAAGCATAGAGAAATCAACAATGAAATCACGCATGCAACCTATTACCTGCAAAGAAATCTAGCTGTAACTGCTGATCCAATTGTTTCCTTATGCTTTCCTGCTTTCCTTTGCCTTCTTTCTCCAATCCAAGTGAATGCCCAAGTGCTCCGAGAATGCTCCAATATTTCTCTAAGTGTGCAAGAGTGAGAGAATCAAATGGAAGTTCCAAAACTAAACTGACAAAAGATGTGAACTTATCCTCAGAAGCCTTTTTATCATTGCGACTTCTATTTTCTTCATTTTCCTTCATTTTCCCTCTAATTTCCCTCTCATGCATATTTGTGTCTCTTCACCTTCCTTTTCTACTATTTTCCTTTATTTTCGTAAATAAATGCCAATTAATGCCTCTTTGTCTTTTCCAATTTCCATATGTTAAACACCATGTTAATGCACACACATGGTGTATAAGGAAGATAAACACACACACACAAGAGACTCAACACACAATGAAAGATAAGCATGAGGCTTTCTTACTTTTCCATTATACATGATGTACATTTATAGTACAATGGTGTGACTCTTGGTTTCATATTCCAAGGTCACTTGGACTCCATTATGACTTTTCACATTCCACACCTACCCATGGAGGATTAGGTGTTCCAACACCCCCCCTTAATCCGAAGGGGTATGTGTGAGTCCAAGAAAAGAGTTGTAATACAAATCTGCAAAGTATGCATGGTGGCACTTGGGCTGAATCAACTCTCTGAAATGTTGGAAAAAAGAGGTGGTTTAAGGATGACCACCAACACTGGAATGCAAAACTTGTTGCAGTTCCCGGAACTCTTCCAAAAATGGCAAGAAGCTGAAAGCTTCTGCTAGAGGAATTGTCCCTCATAAAAAAAGGAGACCTTCAACCTAAAAGAAGGGAGGTCTACTACCTGTGATGGTTTTAGGATTACCAACAACTCTGGAATGCTTGAAGCATTTCCTGGAACTCAACCAAAGCTGGCAAGAAGCTAAAGGCTGCTACGCTGAAGGCTTCTGCTAGAGGAAGTGTTCCTCATATATGAAAGGGAGACCTTCGACCTAAAAGAAGGGAGGTCTACTACCTGTGATGGTTTAAGGTTATCCACCAACCAAAGATTATGGTTTAAGGTTGTCCACCAACCGAAGGCATGCTCATGGGCATCCGTGTCTCTGGCTACATCTCTGAATCTGGAATGACGAATTGTGGCTCAGGCTCGCTTGAACTGCTGGCTACAACTCTGAACATGGAATGAGAGATTGTGGCTCAGGCTCGCTTGATATATCATTGAAGCTTGTACATGACCACCATTTTCCCCCCAGTCAGGGACAAGGTGAGATGATGGCGAAAACTCAACTACAAGTTTGCTCAATATCCGTGAACAATTTCTGACATGTGTCTTAAACATCTTCTTGGCTGCTGATGCCCATTGCCAAGAAGCAATCCATCCAAGATGAATCTTGGTTCTTGCAGGATGCTTGTGTCTGAAGCATCTGTTTGAAGCATGGGTGTGCCGACCATAGTGCTTGCATGGATGAAGATCAAAACATTGATCTTTCATATGGTCAACTCGATCACAGTGTTGGCATTTCTCAATCTGTTGTGGAAGTGGAACAGGATCTAAAACTGTTGCAGGTGAACTATCATACAAGAATCCAACACTCTGAAATATGATGGGCTTTGTGTAGTCTGGAATATGAAAGGACGCATCCTTGTCATATCCACGACCATTTCTGTGCTTGTTGTGGACAAGCTCTTCCCAAGGTCTAATGATGGGCTTGAGAAGTGCAGGCTGAGCTTCTACATCTGTATGTAAATCTGCTCTAGTACAATGAAATGAATGGGAATCAACTTCAACTTTACTAACTTGCTGCTGATGGGAGTCTTTCACAATGTTCTGAATTGAAACAGGTTCAGAATGGTGACTCTTTTGCTGAAGTTCATCTTGTTGAAGTTGAGTTTCCAACTGCAAAAACTCAATCTTTTCTTGTGCATCTAGCAAACAACTTTGAATGTTACAAAGAGCATTCTTGCTTATTTTTATCATGTCATGAACATTTGAATGAATGAGGTTATTCAACAACTCTAATGCCTCATTGATTTTAGCCATTTCAACAACTTAGGCTCAAAAAATGAAAGGGTGTCGGCTTCAAACGAAAATGCACCCGTTTACAATGTGATTCAACAACAAATACAAATGACTCCAAAGAATTTCCAACTATGGAAATCTCAAAGCACAAAATGTGCTCCTCAAATGATGGAGGACAATCAACAATAAGTTACATCAACAACTCAAATTCACTGATTCCAACTATGAACGAAGAGGCAAATTCCACTCACAATACAATGTCAATATCAATACACCATCTCTGCAAAAATATGCAGCAAAAACACTATGCAAGAGGCCTTTAAGACAGCTGAATTTTCCTTCAAAGAGCTGTTTTAAAAACGATGACAAACTTGTTTTCTCATGTAAATTTTTTTCAGAAAATCACCCTCTTATATATGCCACAAATCATAATGTCAAATCTGCAGTATTCAGTCCATTTTTTCTTCATTTTCTGCTATTCATTTTCTCTCTCTTCCTCTCTTTCTGCTCTTCCTCTCTCTCTCTCTGCTGTTTTTTTTTTTAATTAATTAAAAATTAATTAAGGATGGAGGGAATTTAAAAAGGAAAGGGATTAATTTAAAATGGGATTAAAAAAGGATTATAAAAATGGGAATGTGGGAACCAATTTAAAAAGGGAGGAGATTTATTAAAATGGGGGGAGACTTATATTAAAATTAAATTAAAAAGAAAGGGAAGGGAATTTTGTAATGGGGGAAGAGATTAATTAAAGGAGAAGGAATTTTAAAATGGGTGGGAAGTCGTATTATATGGGAGGGCAGGGTATTAAATTAAAATGGGGATTATTAAATTAAATGGGAAAGGGATTATTAAGATGCAGGGTCGTATTGCAGTGTGAGGAGGCCGTGAGGGTATGAGTGTTGAGGTAGAATGGAGTGAGTCGTAAGGAGTAAGGCGTAGGCGTAGGCATGTAGAGCGTGGAGTTTGGTGAGGTGCTGGAGTGATAAGGGTTGACTTGCAGGGAGGTGGGTGAGCGATATGTCTGAGGAGGGTGCGAGTTGCAGGTGGGTAGGGCCGAAAGGCCGTGGGGAAGGCGGCTTGGAACGCAGAGAGGGAGCTGGAGTGATAAGGGTCGAGCGTAGTGTAAGCAGGGTTTGGGATTAGTTTAGTGAGAGGCGTGGGTTCGCAGGTTGTGAGGGGGTCGAGGTTACTGTAGTGGGTAGAGGGCACTGCTGTGAGGGGGGTAGTCAAGCAGGGGGAGAGGTTTAATGTTTTGGGTTGAGCGTTATATTGAGGGCGGAGCGTTGTGAGGCCAACCGTGAAGGGGAGGCCGTAAGGCCATAGAGAGAAAGGGATGCTCGGGTGTAGAGTGAGAAGCGTAGGAATATGGGATGAGTGGAGTGTGCAGAGCCGTAGGGGAAGAAGGGCCGAAAGGTCTGAAATTTAAATTATTTTTTTAAATTATTTTTAAATTATTTTTTTATTTTATTTTTTATTTTTTGTTATAACAGCAGAGAGTAGAATAACAGAGGATTTTCCTTCCAGCAGCAGAATATCAGAAATGCAGAAGCTTTCAATGGAAAAACTCAGAATTCTTTTTCATTAAAAACCAGAAACTTCTTCTTCAGAAACCCAATTTAAAACACTGTTCCAGCAGCTCTTTAAAGTGCAAAATTTAATGGGCAGAAATTTAGAAAACCTGCAGAATTTGATATGCACAATGTTGCTTCTCTCCAAACCAATTTCTGAATTCTTCCACGGATTTTGAATGCTGCTCTTCTTCAAAACTAACACTGGTCTTCTTCAAAACACATTTTTGAATGCGGCAAAATGTCTGCTGCAACAATCTCTGAGTGCTGCAAAAATTTCTGAATTTTTTTGCAGATATGCACAGGCCATAAACACAAATGGCTCACTCAAAGTTGAGCTGGTTATGGACTTCTCAGCTCTGATACCATGTTAAACACCATGTTAAGCACACACATGGTGTATGAGGAAGATAAACACACACACACACACAAGAGACTCAACACACAATGAAAGATAAGCGTGAGGCTTTCTTACTTTTCCATTATACATGATGTACATTTATAGTACAATGGTGTGACTCTTGGTTTCATATTCCAAGGTCACTTGGACTCCATTGTGACTTTTCACATTCCACATCTACCCATGGAGGATTAGGTGTTCCAACACCATAGCTATTAATTAATCACAAGTGATGCCCATCACTATGTTTTTTCCAACATTTAGCTTGGAATACGTGTCTCATGACCTTGGTTTTATTTTATTTACATGAAAATCAATGAGGGGTTGTTACATATGCCTAGTCATATAAATAATTTTATGTCTCTTATAATATAGTTAGTTGAAGTTGGTGCTAAGGTAGAAGATGGAGATGAAAAAACAATTAAATAGACTACCTTCAATTTTGAGCAATGTCATCTTCACCTTAAGTCAATTGTCCTCACAAATATTAGATGAGACGATGACAACATTTTGGTAGAGGAGAAGAGTCTAAAGCCAGGGAATATAGAAGGTAATTCTCAAATAGAAAATGCATTATTTTCAAAGTCAAGGATAGGAAATAAAAATGTCAATAAGAAGAAAATTAGCTGAAGTTGATGCTGAGGTAGAAGATGGAGATGCAGATTTTTTTTAATTAAATAATCTACCTTAATGTTTTAGCAATGTCATCTTCACCTTAAGTCAAATGTACACTCAAACATTGGATGAGATGATAACAACAATTTTGGTAGAGGAAAAGAATTAAAACCAGGGGACATAGAAGGTAATTCTCAAACAAAAAATGTATTATTTTCAAAGACAAGGATAGGAAAGAAAATTGAAAATAAGAGTGAAGTTGAATGTTTCTACAATAGAAAAATTAGGCATACAACATGGAATTGAAAAAAATGGGTCAAAAACAGGCCAATGATCTATTAAATGAAGAGCTAAAAGAATCAACCAATATAGGCATTGATGAATATGCATTGAATTCTAACGATGTTAGTGAGTTCCATGAAGGAATGGAACCTCTCAAGCTCTTTTGGAACATGAAAAATTCAGTTAAAATGCTCAATATGGACGATTGTATAGATAGTTCAGAATTGGTGGATCTTGGGAACGATCCCTCATTAGTTGTTGAAGACATGAGAGTAGTCTGCTAGTGAGGTTATGTGACAGCTTGTAGATGATGTTTAGTAATTGAATTTGGGAGATCATCGATTCAAGAGTTCAAGAATGGAACTCAAATATTCAACTTGGAGCTACACCTTTATGAAGGTTACGAGACAACTTGATGGAGCTTAAGCTAGTATGGAAATTGTAAATGATTTAAAGTTATGCATTTTGTTGTCTATGGGTGATTTCAACAAGGCTTTGTAATGTAAGTATTAAGACGGGGTGCTGGAATAAATTATTACATCTTGTAAGTGAAAAAATAGTTTGTGAGTTGCTAGAGATGGTCGAGAAATTCTCTTAACCTCTCCTCCTAAATTAGGAACAAATTAGAAGTGATAACAAACTAAAAATTCTATATAATAGAGCAATAACATTCTCCTCCTAGGAACAAATTGGAACTGATAACAAACTAAAAACTCTATATAATAGAGCAATAGCATATGTGTGTGTTTATACATATACATGCCTTTGTGTGAAAAATATATTGATATTAAGTGTGCTTCAATTTTTTTTTTTAGTGTTTCACACACTATGTGCCTTTGTTTTCTTTTATATAATCAAAATGACTGAAATTGCAATTTGTTGAAATGACATTATATAATATGCATTACATAGTAAAGTATTATATATATATATATATATATATATATACCAGCCTAGATCCATCTTAACTCCGGATCTATCAAGCGCCGAGAGGGATCAAATCTCTCGAGGTGAAAACCTCTTTTTTGAGTGCAAAACTTGAGGAAAGGTTTTCACCTCGAGAAATTTGATCCCTCTCGGCGCTTGATAGATCCCGAGTTAAGATGGATCTAGGCTAGTTTCAGTCATGTGCGACCAAGGAAAATCTATCAATAATATCAGGGACATATGCTTAATTTTATCAATAATATGTAAATACATCTAATATTAACATAACCATTTTAAATATGTTAAATATGTCTGAGATTTATTGAGTCATTTTGATTTTAAATTTGATTAGTTACCTCAGTTTGTTGAGATGATAAATACTGTAAAATAACTTTAATGATGAAATAAAATTTTGAATGCAAAGTGACAATGTAATAATATTGAATGATAGAAACTGTGAATAATAAGAATGTAGTCAATTACGAATAGTCTTCATTGTGATCGATTTCAAACTATTTTCTTCTACTATTCTTATTTTCACCCATGTTAGTTTTGTCATATTTTCATATTGGTTATTTGAAAAGGACAGTTGGAATCGTAAACCATTTAAATATTTAGCTCGAGCTATTGTAGTAAACATCATACATTGTCTCTCTTTCTCTCCAATATTAATAGGTTGAATTACTATAACACAAAAATCAATGTACATTGTCAATAATTTTTTGTGCTTACACTGAAATCATTGCACACACACTATTAATCCAATGACTTTAAAATTAATGTACCATCATACATCCAATTACATCAGATTAGAAATCAACATATACATTGAAATCAATGCAACTAATGCAAGAAATCAAATAATAATAGAAAACAACATCTACACTAAAATAAATGCATCTAATGCAAGTAATCAAATATGATTAGAAATCAACATCTACACTCAAATAAATGAGTCAAGTGCAAGTAGGAAAATAGGATTTAAAACCAACATCTACGTTGAAATCAATGCATCTAGTGAAAGCAATAAAATAGGATTAAAAATCACCATCTACACTAAAATAAATGCATTTAGTGCAAGAAATAAAATAGGATTATAAATCATCTACATTTAAATCAATGCATTTAGTTAAATAATCTACATTTAAATCAATGCATTTAGTGCAAGCAATCAAATATAATTAGAAATCAACATCTACATTGGAATTAATGCATCTAGTGCAAGCAATCAAATAAGATTAGAAATCACCATCTACACTGAAATCAAAGCATTTAGTGAAAGAAATCAAATAGGATTAGAAATCACCATCTACACTGAAATCAATGCATTCAATGCAAGCAATCAAATAGGATTAAAAATAATCTACATTGAAATCAATTCATCTAGTGCAAGAAATCAAATATAACCAAAAATCAAAATCTACATTAAAATTAATGCATCTAATGAAATCAATCAAATAGGATTAGAAATCATCATCTACACTGAAATTAATGCATTTAGTGCAAGCAATCAAATAGGATTAGAAATCATGTACATTAAAATCAATCCATCTAGTGTAAGTAATCAAATATCATTAGAAATCAACATCTACACCAAAATCAATTCATCTAGTGCAAGAAATCAAATAGGATTAGAAATCACCATCTACACTGAAATAAATGCATCTACGGCAATAAATCTTCTTCCCTCTCTCCCCCATATATATCTATATATCCTTCCATCTCTCCTTTTTCTCTTTATCTCACCCCACCAAACACACACTCCCTCTCACTCCATATCTATCAATTTCCTTGTCCCTACCTCCTTCTCTCCATCTATCTTTTTTTCTCTTCACCTTACATCTATATCTATATCTCACTCTATCTCTCTAAACTCTCTTTCTCCAATCTATCTGTCTATTTATCACTCCCTCCTCCTCCTCTCTCTCTCTCTCTCTCTCTCTCTCTCTCTCTCTTTTCCCCTTCCCTCCCTCTCTCTCACTTCTATCTTTCCTCCTTCCTGCTACGCTTTCTCCCTCTCTCTCCATCTTCTTTCTCACTCCCTCTCTCTCTCTCTCCATCTTTCACCCTCTATGTCTTTATTCTTACCTCCCCCTCTCTTCCTCTCCATCTTCATATCTCTTTCCCTACCTATCTTCACTCTCTCTCTTCCTTTCTCTCCCCCCCCCTCTCTCTCTCTATCTTCACCTTCCAACTTTGTTACCATATGCCTCTCTCTCTCCTTCTCTCCCTTCTCTCCATATCCCCTTATTTTTCTCTTTATCTCACCCCAAACCATACACACTCCCTCTTCATCTCTCCCTTGTCACTCCCCCTCTCTCTCCACTACTCACTCTCTATGTATTTCTTCTTCCATCCCTCTCTCCTCATCCAGCTCCATCTCTCAATCCCTCGCTCTCTTCCCCTCCAAACCCATATTTATATATCTCCCTCTCTCCTCCCCTCTCTCCTCCTCTCTTTCAAGTCCCCTCTCTTTTCCTTCCTCTCTCTCCCTTTCTCTCCTACCTCCCTTTCTCTTCCCCCATCTCTCTCTCTCTCTCTCCATATCTCAATCCATCCTTCTCTCCCCCTCCAAATCCATATTTTTATCCCTCCCTCTCTCCTCCCCTCTCTCCTCCTCTCTTTCAAGTCCCCTCTCTTTTCCTTCCTCTCTCTCCCTTTATCTCCTACCTCCCTTTATCTTCCCCCATCTCTCTCTCTCTCTCTCTCTCTCTCTCTCTCTCTCTCTCTCTCTCCCTCCCCTACAATCCTCTCTTCCACCATCACTCTCTTCCTCTCTCTCATCATTCCTCACTCGCCTCCTTCTATTTGACCCCCCAACTCTCTTTCTTTCTCTCTCTCTTTCTATCCTCCAATCCTCTCTCTTCCCCCATCACTCTATCTCACTCTCCAACTATCTTACTGTTTCTCTCCCTTTATCCTTCTCTCCCCCCTTGTGTCCATCACTCCTGTGTATCTTTATCTCACCCATAAGCATACACACTCTCTCTCCATATCTCCCTTGTCACTCCCTCTCTATGTATTTCTTCTTCCTTTCCTCTCTTTGCCTCCAACTCCATCTCTCTATCCCTCCTTCTCTCCTCCTCCTCTCATCCTTTCTCTCTCTCCCTTTCTCTCCTACCTCCCTCTCCCTTCCCCATTCTTTCTCTCTCTCTCACTCCCTACCCTCCAATCCTCTCTCCTTATCTCTCTCCCACTTCCATCTTTATGTCTCCCTATCCCTCTCTTACCCTTCTCTAACTCTCTCACTCTTCTCCCTCTCTGTCTCTTCATTCCTCTTCTCCCCTCTCCTTCGATTTATCTCCATATCTCCCTTGTCACTCCCCCTATTTCTCCACCTATATCATATATCATGATATATTAATATATATTACAATATAATAAATTTAATATTGTATTAATCTAAACATATTAAATTTAATAATATTAATATTTTAATATTAATTTTAGGGTTAACAATGTTTTTTTGGCATGGTATTAATAATAATTTGGTCCATGGTATTTGACCCTTATACTTCATATATAATTAGATGTTGATTTCTAATCGTATTTGATATATTTTTATTTATTTACCTTACCTCTTTATAGCTCTTTTATATTTATTTATTTACCATACCTCTTTTATAAATATGTTATTTGGCCCATGGTATTTTCCCATGGTATTATTAATAATTTGTCCCATGGTATTTGGCCCATGGTATTATTAATAATTTCTCCCATAGGCTTCACCTAAATAAAACCTTTTTTTGAGTTTTTGTAAATATAAAGTGGTTTATTGAGTAAATATAAAAATTGAGTAAGGAAATATCGATTCGCGAGCGCTCCAAGAAAATGGTAGGGTTTTAGTTCTTTGGTTTTTTTAGGGTTTCTTTTCTTGATGTTGTCTCAGGTGCTTTACAGCTTCTGACGGTCGTTTATGGTTGCCACTTCTGGGGGGGGAGCACCCCTCCTACAGAAATGTCATGATTGGCGAGAGTAGCGGTCAGGCTCCCTCTGGTTCTGCCGGTACAGTACTTGGGGCCCAATGGCAGGCCCAACAGGTACAATAGTAGCAGGACTAGCAGGCCATAGAAGGTACAATAGTAGCTTCATAGAAAATATCAATACTAACAAAAGAACTACTTGGGGCCCAAAATATCAAGCTACTTGGGGCCCAATGGCGGGGCCCAATGGCAGGCCCAGGATGTTAAATCCAACAGAAGAAGTGTCCTTTTTCATTTTGAGAATTTCTGGTTACGCGATGCCTCTTTTTTACCAAAAATTCGTGGATGGTGGGAGGGGATTCGTCTGGTTGGTCGTAATCGTATGCATACTTTTCAATTGAAACTCAAGGATTTGAAACAAAAAATTAAAGTTTGGAATTAGACAGAGTTTGGTAATATACATAAGGAAAAGTTTAAACTCGAAGGGTGTATGTAGCAAATTCAACAACAGATGATCTTGACTGGGCGTACTGCTGATCTTAATCCGGGAAGAGGGTTAGGTCCTTGGGCAGTTGGAGGAACGCCAGCAGCAGGAGGAGATACTTTGGAAACAGAAATCCTGGATTCGTTGGCTTCGGGAAGGTGAACGAAATACAAATTTCTTTCATAAAGCCATGATTCAACGCCGGCAACATAACTGTATTTTTTCGCTCAAGTCGGTAGATGGGACCCGCCATATTGAGCATGCGGACATGGAAGATGCACTTGTTTCTCATTTTTCAAATATCCTACATGAACCTATTCCAGATCGATTGGATGCTATTGCTCGCGTCTCTGCAGTTATTCCGAAAGTGGTCACTAGGGAACAGAACTTGGCGTTGCTGCGAGTGATTACTTCTGCTGAAGTTGAGGCTATTGCTAAGGACATGCCTCGGAATAAAGCGCCTGGCCCTGACGGTTTTAAAGTTGAATTTTATTAGGCTTGTTGGAATTTTATGGGCCTTGAAATTGTTGAGTTAGTTGAAGAATCTCGTCGACTTCGTCAAGTTTTTCACAGTCTCAACCCTACTTTCCTTATTCTTGTTCCAAAATCGGCCAACTGTGATACTCCTTCGGGTTTTCGTCCTATTTCATTATGCAATGTTATTTATAAGATTTTATCTATGATTATGGTTAATCTATTAAAGCCTATTTTACCTGCTTTGATTTCACCTGAACAAAATGGTTTTGTCAAAGGGCGTCAAATTCTTGATGGGATTATTACAGCTCAGGAGGCTATTCACTCCCTTCGTCAGCTTAAAGCAAAAGGTATGTTGATTAAGCTTGATTTAGCTAAGGCTTATGATAGTCTTACTTGGACTTATCTTCAGCATGTTCTTCTCTCCTTTGGTTTTGATGTTCGCTAAGTCCAGTGGGTTATGTCTACCATCTCCTCTGCCCACTTCTCTATCTTGTTAAATGGCTCGCCTTCACGTTCTTTTCCTGCTACGAGGGGACTACAACAGGGTGATCCTCTTTCACCCTTCCTTTTCATTACTGCTGCTGAGGGTCTTGGCCGCCTTATTCAGCAGCATGTTCGGGCTAGTGCTGTGCAAGGGCTTCGTTTATGGGGACCCCAGGTAACTTTGTCACATCAACAATTTGTTGATGATACTCTGTTATTTTGTCAAGCTACTCTTAAGGAATGCCAAGCGATTTTGGCTCTTCTCAATATTTTTATGCGGGCTTCTGGGATGATGGTTAATAAGGAGAAATCTAATGTTTTCTTCTTTAATACGCCCCCTCAATCCCATCGTTTTCTTACTTGCACTCTTGGTTTTACTATGGGTGGCTTTCCGTTCAAATATCTTGGTATGCCATTATCGGATACTGTGACCAAAGTTAGTTGTTGGGCAGGCCTTCTAACTCGTCTTCGGAAACGTATGCTTAACTGGTCTTTTCGAGCCCTTAATTTCCCTAGCAGGGTTATTCTTTTGCATGTTGTTCTTCAAGCTATTCCTGTTTATCAATTATCTGGTATGGTTTGTCCTCATAAGACCTATGCGGAGCTTGTTCATCTTTTTACGAATTTCCTATGGCAGGGTGTTCAGGATAAGTGGAAATGGGCTTTACTTTCCTGGGAAAAACTTATCTTGTCGAAACAAAATGGTGGGCTTGGTTTCCGAGACCCGTTTATTCTCAACCAAGTTATGGGTGCTAAGATATGGTGGCAGTGGTTGCAAGGTGGCGATGCGTTGTGGCAGACTATTTGGACTCGCAAGTACCATTTGCCTCTCACAGTTCAGGCACGTCTTCGGTGCTCTTCTATTCAACGTGGCTCGGGGATATGGAACCTTTCCTCTACTAATCGTCATCTTATTAGACAACACAGTTTTTGGGAGATATGTGATGGTTCTCTTGCAGGGTTTTGGGAGGATTCATGGCAGCAGCGGGAGAATTTGTTCACCCGGCTTGACTTGGCAGAAATATTTTTATTCACGCGCAGCCCTACTTGTTAGACAGTTCAACATTATTGGGATTTTGAACCTGATGCTTTCTGGCGAAAGTGGAAAACAAAGGCCAATTGGCCACATGCTCCGCATACGCAGCAATGGCATAATTTTGATAAGGAACTCTGTACACGGAAGCTTCTTCTGCAGGATGGCCCTGATATTTTGCGTTGGGGGTACAGCCTGAAGGGTATGTTTTCGATAAAGGAGACGTATCACTTACAAGCTTCCCATTTGGCTATCCCTGTTAATCAGCTGTGGAAGAAAATTTGGGGCCTTAAGCATTGGCCGAAGGTTGAACATTTTTTATGGTTAGTTGGTCATGGTCGCATCCTAACTTGGGATCAATTGCAGAGGCGAGGCCTTTCTGGACCCTCTCAGTGTGTGTTTTGCTATTCCTCTTTTGAAACCCTCGAGCACTTGTTTAACACTTGTCCTGTTATGGACTATCTCTAGACTAATGTTCATCAATTGTTCTAGCAAACTGACAGACAGGTTACTAGTATCCTATAGACCCTTCTCACATGGCGTAAGGGGAATTATAAAAGTCATGTTGTTAACAGAGCCTGGGTTCTGATTGTTGGTTTTCTTCTCTGGTTTCAGTGGAAAGAGCGAAATCGTCGAATTTTTCAGGGTTGTTGTCGCTCCTCTCAGGATACTTGGTATCTCATTAAGCAAGCCATCTGGGAAACAATTTTGGCTCAAAAATGGGATCATGAGGACTGGGTGGTTTCAGATTCGTAGCAGCGTATCCTTCATCACCTTGATCTTGTGGAAGACATGGTTGCACCTTCTTGTTGGAAACCGCAGGCCTTACATTCTCCGATTCGTAGTGTGTTTGTTCGTCCTCAACCGGGTTTTATTAAATTAAACTATGATGGTGCTTCTAAGGGTAATCCAAGGCAAGCTGGTGCTGGTGGTTTATTCAGGGATTGCTCTGGCATGACTCTGCGGGTCTATGCCAATGAGCTCAGGTATGCAACAAACAACAAAGCTGAGTTGCTTGCTGTGAAGGTTGGCCTAGAGATTGCTCACTGGGAACATTATAATCGGCTTGAGATAGAGGGGGATTCTGCTATGGTCACGGGCATCCTTACGAAACTTTTCCATGGCTCACATTGGGATTCTATTGCTAAAAGCTGGAGAACTGCAAGAACTATCCAAGACATACAACATCAAATTCGACGTATAGACTACCTCGTACCTATGCATGTTTGGCACGATGGAAATTAGGCTACTGATTTTCTTGCCAATTGGGCGAGTCGTCATGCTCATGGCTTTGTGGATGAGTTATGGCGTCGGGAGTCGCTGCAGGTTATGTCGTCTCTCCATACTATTTTGACAAAGGATTTGCGTGATGCTTCTTCACATTCTGGTTCTCCGCGTTCGGGTGGTGCTATGCATCGAACTTTGGGCGCCTCCCTGCACACTCGCTCTTACATGAGTGATTTTCCTGATCGACGTAACGTGGCTCTGGTTTGCCGTAGTGGTAGTGGGTTTACTGCACCTGTACTCCAGCCACGTGGTGGGCACATGCAGCGGGATTATGTGGCTGGGTTTACTGCACCCGTACTCCAGCCACGTGGTGGGCACATGCAGCGGGATTATGTGGCTCTTCGACGGGATGGTCACCACCTTCTCTCTTAAATGCTCATTGTATGTTCCAGCTTCCAGCTGGCTTTTCCAGCTCATCCGTCAAGGTTTTTTCGAGTTTTGTGTCCATGGTGCGGGATTATGTTGTCCCGGAATGTTTACCCCTTCCCTATCATTTGTTCTTTCTTGTCTTTTACTCTTCTGCGTGTTGGTGTCTGTAGCGGAGGTGTCATGAGCCAGGGTTACGAGGTGACGGACTGTTCCTACATTTGGTATGTATTATCTCTGTTGTTTCTTCTCACCATGTGCCTGCGGATTTATGCCATAGTCTTTTTAGAACTATTGTGGGAATGGTGGTTTGGAAGATTTTGGTTGGAAGTTTTGCTGCAGCAGCTATATGCTTCTCATTTCTCTGTTACTCTGTTTCTTGGCCTTCTGCTGCGTAACTTATTTGGCCTTTTCTCTTGCTGCTGGGGTCTTATCATCCATCACATGCATGCCTTCATGCTGCGGGGTTTTTTTTATGGCTCTGTTATTTCTTACCCCCTCTGTGTCTGGGAGTTCGACTGGGGCTTTTTGGCTGATTACTGGCGCCTCCTGTATTGGGTTTCTCTTCTCCGTAGTTTGTATGCCCTCATGCAGCCGGGTTCGTGTTCTACCTCTTTTGTTGTTTCAGCCTATTGGCTTTTCGTATTATGTTGGGGTTTTGCGGATATTTCGCATCGCGGCTCTGTTACACGCGCCATCAGCATAAAGGTTTCTTGGTGCGGTTTCTTGAATTCTCGTTGGCGCTACTTTTTTCAGGTTTTCAGTTGGGTTTCTTCTATGGTGTTTTGTTGCTAGGCTCTGCATCACTGGTTGTTCATCTTATCAATCATTTCCATTGTGCGGGCTCCTGGGCCCTCTCTTTCCTGCTGCTGCTGAGTATCAGTCTTGTTTTCTCAATGGGTTCTTCTCAGCTGACTACTTTCTTCTTCTCGGTGGAAGTGTTAACAGCTCTTTTCATTCCTTTCTCCATGGCTCGCCGTGGTCGGAGGTCAGTTGGTAATTCCAGTGCGCAGGCTTCTGCTGCTCCATCTCGGAAGCGTGGACGTAAACCGCTTGAAGAACACCTGGAGCCTTTGGTTCGTACTTTTTTTCATGACATACCCCCCTCTGTTCGTCAACAGGTTTTTAATTGGGAATCTGAGTTCTTAGCTCCCTCTTCTGCTCAGACGGATTTTGTTGCTGAAGACATGCAACATGTTGTTCCTGATCCGGGTCATACCAGGGGGCGTAATTCCTTATACCAGCACACTGTTCGCACCTACTGGGTTATTAAGTGCCTTCTTGCTAAGGCCATTATCTCAATTCCAGAGCCGAAGTTTGATTCTAAAATTGAGGCCATGCTTGCTGACATTAACAGGGACATTCAAGAGATCAATTTGCGGCAGCTGCATCAATATACTCGTCTTTCCAGGCTAGAACAGGAGGTTAAAGCTCTTGCTCAGCGCCCTGTTGAGATCCTTGCTGCTACTGCTACTGCCCCTGCTCCTGTTGATTCTGAAGAGGATTGATTTTCTTTCCTGTTCTTAGTTGCTGCTCTTGGTTTTATGTAGGTTCTTTACTCTTTCTGCTCAGATTTTGGACATCCTTTGGTTCTTGTATTATCTTCAGTATAGGCAGTTTGGCTTCCGACATACTTACACATCGGGGTCATACTGGGCTGTAGAATGTGCCTCTCGGCTCAATAATCCACCAACAACAAATAATATTACCAAAATTATATCAACAATAAATACCATTACTAAAATTGTGTCAAATTAGATCAAAATTAAATGTAAATAATGTAATTACTCTCAATCCCTGTACCGAGAAATCTATTAAGGCGGAGGAATTGCTTGGACGGTCAAAACCACAAAAAAATTAGTGGCCTAAATCCAGCCAAAAAAAAAAATTAAAAATCTTGCAGTAGCAATATTTGAATCATTTTTTTTTATAGTGGAAATGGATTCAGCACCATCAAAAGCTTGTAGGGCACCCAAAATCTTGAAGTTTGACAGCTGCAACTTAGATTTACTAAAGACTTTTCAAGATTTTATTAAAATCTTGCTTGAATTTCCATGATTTTCAGAGCAAAAAAAACACACTAGTTAGACTAGGGCCTGAAATATTTCCATCCATAAATACTTTATTACAAAATGCATATTGAAAAATACGTGGAAAGTTTACCAATTAATTAACACTAATAACTCTAAAGTAAATTTAGAGGTTTCGCGACATGGTTCCTTATCTGTGCTTCTGATAAAGCAATACATTACGTGACGAGGAAGAAATAAAATTTAGTAGTGGAATGTGATGGTTCCAGACCTGGATTTAGGGTTTGACTAAAAGTCAGACTTGGCCTCTTTTGCACACGAATTCAAGTTAGACTTGGCCTCTTTAGCACACGAATTCTCTCGAGTTTTTACAAAGGATTGGCACACTTGCGTGATTTGTTCAGTCACACTTTCCATGAATTGCTGTCACATCAGGAATGTTGGTGAACCATAACCAGTCGTTGCCCTTGTTCTTCCTTTTTTTTAATTTCTTAATATAGGGCGGTGAGACCGCTGGACCCAAAATCTCTCTGTGGGCAAATGATGGGTTGGAATATTTAGTCTGTGGGCAAGAATGACATGCGGGGTCGAGGAGTTGTTATGAGTGTATTGTGTTGGAATGAGACAGTTGTTCTGAGAGTTATTTTTTGAGTTTATTATGTGGGAACTAGACAAGAAATTTGAGGTGAAATTTTGATTTGTATTATTTAAATTAGTTTTTTTTTATTGTATATATGAATTCGATATTTTGAGTGCAAAAATTATTTTTCAAACCTGTAATTTACAATAAATTTCTACCCAATTTTAGAAAAATTTAACTCGAAAAATCCAAATATTTTTTTCCCGAAAAACCCCACTCAGATGTTCGCGGGAAATCTCTACAACTGGGCCAGGAATTAGTCGTTGAATGTTCGCCGGCTTTGTCGCAGCATACGACATTATTTGGGTTTGGGATAATGTCAGCAATTTCTTGGTAGTTGGAAAACGCCACAATACAATTTTTTTAACAGTGCAGGCTTCCAATTTTTGTCGCATTGCAATCACGGCAGGGCTAGTCTGTGTCACAATGTAATTTTCGTAAAGCGAGCTGAGGTGTTTACAGAGAGAGAGAGATCAAATGGGGTTTTGCCAATTAAAGCAGAGCATGTGCTCTTTTCGACACAAAACAACCACCTGTCAACGAGATCTGCCATTCATTCGGTAATTGCAAGTCAAAACTACCCGTCATGTCTCTCGCACCTAACATTCCTGCAATGCTGACAACCATTTAAATACCAATTTGTGATCTTGAGAGCCAGAGCCAGAGCCAGTGAGTTAGTCATTCAGAAATAGGTAAGGTATTTTGGAGAAATGCTTCAGCTACTACTGGCGTTAGGTTTCTCGGCGGCGCCCCTTACTCTGTACTTACCTCCTTTCCGTCAGTTGACATCCTTTCTGGGCAGGGTGGATGAAGTTAGAGGCGATGCTTGGGATTACATGAGGACTCGCTACCCGCGCCTCTGGAATGGGAACGCCTGGCGCAGGATTTATTACAGGTGTGCTCGCTTCTTTGGCGTTCGGCCGCCGCCCCCTGCACGGCGCTGATAGGGCTTTTCACATCATCCACTGCGGGAAAAATTAGGGCGATTGATGTATTTTTATTTGCTGAGACAGAAATTTCTGGTGCGTGTCCTGTTCCTGTAAATTGCTTGATTATGTACAATGGTGGGAGGGTGATTTTAACTCTGTACTCTATATACTTGCTTGTATTGAGTGCTGTACACCCGCTGTGAAACATTTATTCACCGTTGATGGATTTTATTTTTCTGTGCTCCCCTCCTATGTGGGCTATGGGATGTTGGTGCCTATGAATAAAATATCAGTCATGCCTATGTTATACATCTTGCAATTGTTTCAGCTTCTTCCTCTCTGCAAATCCATGTGATGTATGTGCTATGCTCTGTTTTACCATGTTCCATGGTTGCAAGAATATGGGCTCCTTTGGTGCCATGGAAAATGTATTCAGTCTGTTGCTGCTGCTTAAAACCATGTTACTAGCGTAGTCCAATTCAAAAACCTAATTTATTGAGCACTGATTTATTTAAAGCTAAAACCATATTACTTGCATAGTTCAATATAAAACCTGGATTTATTGAGTATTGATCTCTTTTAATACTTGAGAACTTCTAAAATCTGAAACCTGGATTTATTGAGCACTGATCTCTTTCAAAACTTGAGAACTTCTAAAATCTGAAACCTGGAACCCGGATTTATTGAGCACTGCTCTCTTTTAAAACTTGAGAACTTGAATCCATCTAAAATCCGGATATATGAAGCACTGATCCATTATTTGACTAGTCTAACTTCAAAAGCATCCCATAGAAGTGACTTTCCATTAGAGAAATGCCTATAAAAAAGCATCCCATAGAATTGACTCAGTGACTTTCCATTAGAGAAATGCCTATAAAAAAGCATCCCATAGAATTGACTCAGTGACTTTCCATTAGAGAAATGCCTATAAAAAAGAAGTCAACTGATTGAGTTAACCATTAAAACTTAATTCAATCTTAAGATTATGATCAAATTGATAATAAAATTGGAGTAAAAGATCCAAATCCATACAGAGAATTCAGAATTTGTTAGATATTAAAAATGGAGTAAAAGATCCAAGCAAGAAATTCAAAAATACATTTGTGACTTTCTAGAAATGCTCTTAACTATTAAACTCATTCAAATTACATAAACTTTTAATAAAACTAACATAAATTTATATAAACTTTAAAATAAAAAAATTATATAAACTTTAAAATCAAGATAACAAACTCCACTTTCTTCTTAATCTACGGGTCCAGAGAATTGAGACAAGAAGTTACATCTCAAATTTATTTAAAAAATCCATTATACACATGGGGCAACCGGAAAATTCAATCCTTGAGCAGCGTAGAACTGGCCCAAAAAAATCACTAAATTGGCTAAGTTGTTCTTCCAATTTGACCATTTCAAACAACTCTGTTTGAAAGGTTAAGGTTAATCAACTTACTGGTTCTGATAATCCATAAATTAGGTTCATGAATAGTTTAATGAGCCATAAATTAGGTTGAGGAGTAGTTTATTTGTTTAGAATTTTTGGTTGCATATACAACTAAATTTTTTCTCATAAGAACATATTCATCAGAGATAACACAGTTAAATAATTTGTTAGGTTCATAATATCGTTTGTAATCTTAATTCAAACAAACGATTCAATGTTTATTTCTCTTTTCCATAAAGTTATGGAATTTCATTGCAGAGAAGTCGGGTATTTTTATGGATTTGTCAGCAGAGCAGTCAGGGTTATTCTTATGGATTTGCACGGAACAGAATTACACATAGTTTGTGGTTTGTGATTGCCAATAGTGAGACAAGAGGTACCGTGGTTGCTACAAAAGTGAAAGGTTTTTTTAAAGAAAGAGTTTCTTTTGGAGTTGAGCTTTTTCGGTAAGGTAAAGAGAAGAAGTTACTGCAAAACAAGAATTTTAAAAATTAATTGAAAAAAATAAATTATAATGTAAGAGTTAAATAAGATTGTTGTTTATTTTCTATATAGTTTGTTATATTGATTAATTAAAAAACTGATATGAAATGAATAGTTTGTGTTAATTTAATTTAATTGATATAGTTATTATATGGATTACTTATATTTACAAGCGGTTTAAAATTTACAAGCGGCTTAGTAAAATATGAATATTTAAATTGAAAAATAATAAATAAATTTAAAAATATCATTTTATTTTAATTTCCTGTATGATAAGAATACTTTGGGGTAAGTGAATTATTTAAATTGAAAAATAATAAATAAATTTAAAAATATCATTTTATTTTAATTTCCTGTATGATAAGAATACTTTGGGGTAAGTGAATTGATACAAATATATAGTCTTAAATTTTTATCACAGATTTTTATTATTTTTACAAGTTACTAAAATATTATGGGTATGAATATTAAAATTGACAAATAATAAGTAAATTAAAAAATATCATTTTATTTTAATTTTTCTATTTGATAAGAATAATTTGGGGTAAGTGATTTGATACAAATATATAAGTCTAAATTTTTGTCACAAGTTTAATTTAAAATATAGCATTGAAAAATGATGAATTGAGGGTGGAAAGCTTATTATGGACTTGAAAAGAATTGGAAATCAACGGACCTTTAGCTATGTGATAATAAAAATCTCGTGTAAGAAGAAACTTTTAAAACTAGCTACATCAGGGAGGATGCAAAATTTATTAAAGACTTGGAAACAATTGTAAACATTGATCTTTGACTATGAGATAAGAAAAAACTTTCTTTGAGAGACTCATCATGTCATTTATATTATATGGTTGTGAAGTTTTGGGTTGGAGCATCATTAAGGAGAAGGATAAAGTAAATCTAAAAGTGTTTTATAAGTTATAATTCCAAATGAAACACAATACATGATATCCTATCCTCATAAAAGTTAATCTTTCCCCATTGAGAACACATTTATGATTAGGTACTTTGTACAACAACAATATAAACAAAATAGAACACAAAAGACTTCCTAAGATTGCTTCACTCTAGCCAAGACCACATGTTGCTAAATTATTGGGGAATAAATGGATAATTTACTTTAAGGATAATATTGAAAACATTATTACATCTAAATTTAAGGAGAAATTGTGGTGGATAAAGAATTAGAGGATAAAATAGTATGTATATAACTAGTGAAATGGGCAAGTGGGGCATGAAAGTACTTACATAATATGGGGTTGATTCTAAAAGATACTAGTCAGGAGTTTAAACCAACAATCCTTCAAGGAGTACTTTAACACAACACCCTATCACCAATCAATCTACATTGTGTGGGCCAAAGAAAATGAAGATATTATAAAAAGTGATCATTTCTAACTTTAAAAATAAAAAATATCTCTATCTTGTAAGAAAAAATTAATATTGCTAAAATAAGAACAAATTGTGATAAACTTTGTCATGAAACAAGATAATGTACAATTCCTAAAATATCATGAGCCAAAATTATGATAATTAAAAAACACTTCCTTTAAAACTTTTTTAAAATATTAAAAAAATTAAAATAAATCAAATAATTCCTACTTCAAAGTTAAATAAACTAAATTTGTTGGTATAGAAGTGATTATGATAATTGAAAAACACTTCCTTTAATTTTTTTTTAAATATTTAAAAAATTAAAGTAAATTAAATAATTCTTTTTCTTTCTTTTTTTTCAGAAAGAAAAAAACGCTCTATATTAAATATAGCAGTGCATTTGTCCATACATCACATTCTCAGCTATACTCAGCGAGAAATACAGACTATCACAACCACTGGATGAAAGATACCCCTCTAAGCAAGAGAGGCAATTTTAAGGACAGTGGCTTACAAAATCTCGGGGGGAATAATCCCATCCCCATCATAAATTGAAAACATAACATCCCTGCATTTAAGAAAAGACATAAACAGATAGAGAAGAAGACAAAAGGCCTATGGAGAAACTGAAGATGACAATCATGCAAATCTAAATGAAAATGCTAAAAATGAAATATGTAGGATATAGATTGTCGATGCTCTTGGAGGTTCAAAGATTCACAAATACATTTGTACAGGCTCGCTTGAAAGAAAGGCTAGAACAACCCCCAGAGAACCACACCTGATTAGATTGAAAACAAACACCTCTCCTTCTCCCTTGCCAACAGGATGAGCTGCTCGGCAGGAATAGTACTGCCCGATCAAAAAAGTATACAGAAGTAGACTGAAAAAAGAAAAACTGACTTGCATAAAGGAACTGGCTCGCTTAACATCATGGGCATCTTAACTATGGAATTGGAATGGAGGTGTCCCAAATCTGAACACCATCTCTAAACTGGACCACCTGCAAAAACCCAAAGTCTGCTTTGATTCCTTTTTTAGATAGCCAGTCAGCCCATGTGTTGATATCTCTGTAAATGTGGCTGATAGGCGGGCAGTTCAATCTTTGCCATAGTCTTTGAGTCCTTTGGAGCCATCCCTGTAGAATCGGATTCATCATGGTGATGTTGTTAGTGACCCATCCAATAACTAACTTGGAATCCCCATATACGTTAACATCCTGCAGCTGTAGGTTGGTGGCCGCCAGAAGGCCACCCCATAGGGCCATGATCTTTGATTTGTTGTTAGTCCTCGGCCCCCCGTTCCAAAAAATGTGTATCCTTTCTCGCTGAGACAACTTAATCCATGCACCACACCCCATGGTACCCTCCTCACATGCTCCATCAAAGTAAATGGCTGGTATAGATATCTCATGTGGTCTAATGCAGATAGATCCATCCCTGACCGATACAGCAGGTAGAGGTCGCTCATCAATCAACCTCATGATAGCAGAGAAAACACGAGTGATCTCAAAAGGTCTACTTTCAAAAATCAATCTATTTCTCGCCAGCCAGACCTCCCAGATAAGAAAAAAGGGAAGCGATTTGAATTTTCCTTGCGGCTTATCCCTATCAAGAGAAACAGTAATAAAATCCACTGCAAACCACGAAGGATCCATGATGTGTGTACTGAACATCTTCCACAACCTAGAAACCACTGAGCATCAGAAAAACATATGTGCAATGGATTCATGTTCACAGCAGCATAAAGCACATCTATTAGGTCCATATTTTCCCCGTTGAATTAGATTATCCCATGTAAGAACCTTTCCACGCCAAATCACCCAGCCAAACAGAGTGATCTTAGTGGGAATATTTCGATGCCAAAAAGGATAGAAGATCCTTGAAGGTTGACCCACATACAAAGAGTTATTGATGCTCCAATAGATATCCCTCACAATCACCGAACTATCTTTCATAGGCTCGTCCCATATAATCTGGTCACCCCCTTGAGCTCGATAAAGACCAGCACTTCTTAAAACATTGCGGAATTGATCCCATTCGACTACATCTTCTCCAGCAAGACCCAATTGATGTGCCAATTTGAAAACAGGAGCACCAAAGGACCAGTTAAGAATTGTCTGCGAAAGGAAGATAATACCCCTGTGTGCAAGTCGATGTTGTAGTCGTGACAAAGGACCTGTGTGCTGTGGCAGAGTAAGCATATTCCTGAAGCCCAGTGGGATACGACCCCCATCCCGAAATAACCATGATAATCGGTCAGCCACATGACCCAAAACCTTTTTAAAACTCCACCAAATGATCAAGATTGACCTAGGAAAAGAGAATTCCTGGCATATAAGTTGATGGAGGACATCACCCTTAATATATTTGCTTCTAATGATGGCGTTCCAAATGCTATTCCCCTTAATAGCCCTCCAAAAGGATTTGATTAGCAAAGCCTTATTGAACACCCGAGTGTTCAATATACCCCATCCATCGAGGTCTTTGGGCCTACATAAGACTTCAAGCCTGCAGAGATGGTATTTCTGCACCAGATTAGATCCCCCCCAAAGGAATTGAGCGATAATCCTATTGATCAAATGCACAATCTGTTCAGGCAGATAAAAAAGGTGTCCCCAGAAAACCATCAACTGATACAAAACCGCCTGAATCATTATGAGTCTACCTCCTGTAGACCACCATTTGTGCGTCCATCTACTGATCTGCATCCTGAACCTATCAATCAGCCCATCCAATCCCAGATCTTGTAGCCACAAGGTTTAATTTTGTATCCCAGGTAGCTAAAACCATCAGCAGCAAGTTTACAACTAACTCCCATGAAGTCCGCAATGAAAGAAATCTCCTGAAGATCACCATTTTCATAGATAAGAAAAGATTTACTTTTATTAATACCTAAGCCAGTAGCAGTTTCAAACCTCATTAGCATGTAGTGAATATAAAACCAGTGATTCCGAATAAGGTAGCTAAATAAGAGCAAGTCATCCACAAACAGGGAGTGTGATGAAGAAACAGAGTCAGAAAAAGAGAAACCCTTGATGAATCCATTTTGCTCATCTCTTTGCATAATCTTCCATGATTAGGATGAAAATGAGTGGGGAGAGCGCACAACCTTGTCGCAGACCTCTGCCAGCATCAAAAAATTGAGTCGGAATACCATTAATAATGACTGCAAATCTTACCGTGGAGATACAGGACATTATCCATCTAATGATCCTTAATGGTAGACCAATCTTGAGAAGAACTAGCCTGATATAAGACCAGTCCAGGGAGTCATATGCCTTATGGAGGTCGACCTTGCCTCCCTTTTCTCCGTGTGCATAGAGTGAAGCACCTCCTGTGCTATTGCAATGGCATCATGGATTGATCTCCCTTGTAAAAAGCCATATTGTTTCAAAGAAATGTGGGCCGATAAAGTACCTTTTATACGATTTGCAATGATCTTTGAGGTAACTTTATATATCACATTATAGAGTGCTATCGGCTTGAATTCAGAAAAAGATTGGGGATCAACTGCTTTAGGAATTAGAGCAATAAATGTTGAGTTGAGGTTAGCAGGCATATATCCCCGAGTCCGGATTAGTTCCACCAACTCCATTAATTCAGTGCCCAATATATCAAAGAAAAAAATGAAAAATTCCGCGGGCCAACCATCTGGCCCCGGACACTTGTCATGGGAGAAAGATTTCAGGACCGAAAGTACTTCATTCCCTGTTATATTCTCATCAAGAGCTCTAATGGCCTCTTCATTAAACATCCTTATGATGTGGTCCAACAACCATTTTTGATTATCCTCATTGATCCTTTGCTCCTTCCGGTAAAAAGAAGAGAAATGGCTGAGGGCTTCTCTTTTGATCTTAAGAGTAGTGATAGCATAACTGTCATCGGACTTTTTAATGCGCCAGATTGTGTTTCTGTTCTTTCTATCATTTGCGCATTTGTGAAAAAACTGTGTATTTAGATCCCCCTCCTTTAACCAAGAAATTCTGCTCTTAAGCTTCCATGTGATTTCCTCTATTCTCAATATCTCCCTTCTCCGGATCCCCATCTGTTTTAGAATACCATATGTAGTTTCATCCGGGATGCGGTAAGAGAAACTTGTGTAAATATCCTCCATCTGCTTCGAAATGGCATGCAACTCAGCCTTGAGGGCCTTCTTCTTTCGAATTTCCCATGTTTTAGAAGCCATTTTAATATTTTGTAATAATAAACTAAATTTGTTGATATAGAAGTGATTTTTGGAGAGAAGATGTTGTTGATAGATAAGTGTGGATGAAATGTCCACCTAAAAAGTGGAAACGTCTTAAGATTTCACCTCTTCATTACACAAGTCTCTCTCAAAATAACTTATAAACTAACAATTATGAGAATATGCATTCAAAAACTATACTTATATAAACAAAAATTTAAAATAAATAAAATAATTTCTTATTCCAAATTAAATAAACCAATTTTATTATCATCACTATAATTTTTATTAAATATATGAAAATATACCATATTAAATAAAATTATTATAATAATTTAATATATTAGGTTGCGATATGTATTAAAGTTTATTAAATATATGAAAATATACAATATTAAATAAAATTATTATAATAATTTAATATATTAAATTGCGATATGTATTAAAGTTTATTAAATATATGAAAATATGCAATATTAAATAAAATTATTATAATAATTTAATATATTAAATTGCGATATGTATTAAATTAAATTTATTGAGAAATGTAACTGAGGTGATAAAGTCAATTTAAGATGCCAAACTACTTATAAGAGTTTTACACAGTGCGCAGACGAGTTTTACACTCAACTAAATTTGAATTTAAATATTATCATTTCAGTATTTTTCAATCTCGAAATATATATAATATAAAATTATATTAATTTTATATTAATAAAAAAATATATTATAAATAATTTTTAAGGTTGATTAACAATTTACACAACGTGGAGAATTCTTCGAAATTTATAAGTAATGCTATTGAGACTATTACTTTACCTTCATCAAAAATAAATTTTAATATTATATTTATTCATGCTTGCCATGCTTAACATCTGTTTTCTTCAAGTCTTTACGTGTCATGGAAATTGTTCTCTTGTTTGGGGTCACCAACTCACATCTCCTCATTATAAATGCATGTAGTTGAAGGATGACAGAGGTACTACATTATCTCTCACACTATGGCTTATGTTTTCTTAGTTGTAATGAGACATGTATGTCTTGTGCGGATTGGCTCTTCCTCTTGGTGAATTTGACAGTAGTTTCTGTTTGTTTATTAATGAGTGTATGAGCTAAGTGAGGAATAAATGCATGTCGTGCTTGGCCTCCTCACTCTGTGGATTATATTCTTAGTTGCGGTAATACCTGTATGTTTGGGCCGATTGGTTCCTTCCTTTGGTAAATTTGACAGTCATTTCTGTTTTGGTGAAAAGACGACATTTATTCAGGTCATTTCCTTGAGGTATCAGAACGCCGATTTGGGTGAATGTTCTTCATTTTTTTTTCAAAATACAATGAGTGGGTCAGTCTTTGAATTTGTGGTTGTTCTACCCACCTCGGAACTCCAAGAAACTGATTTCACAAGTATCTCATTTGCTTGCCCTATCTTGGTTTGTGGTGTATGGTATAGAAAATCCACATAGATTCAACTGATCTTGTAATATGCTAAAACAAAATACTTGAATCTATTCTACAAATTGCGGAAACCAATTACGATCGCAAAATCACGTGAACAAGAAAGATAAAGAATTTCAATCGCACAACACAAAGATTTATCTAGGGAAAGCCTCAGCTAAAAACCATGTTATTTGTATATTGCACTAAGTCAAGAACATGAAACAATACAATGCTTCTCTCAGGCTTGAGTGCTCTCTGCACTATCTCTGACTATCTCACTATGATCTAGGCAAAATTGGTCCAATACTTAACCAATTCCTAGCCTCTGTCTGACCAGTCTTGCTTATGCATTCCTGAGGGAATTGAGCCCCTATTAATTAGGAAATTCCCTTCAATTGATTGTGCAATTCATCCAAGGCATCTTGATGACCTTATACATGACCTGTACTATTTTCTAATAGTACAATTGACAGTTTAATTCCATTTAACTCCAATCTCAATTGGACCTTCCTTGGAACTGACATGCAACAATTATTTATAGTGAATTATCAGTTATCTGATTGATCACTGCATGTGAATTAAATCATATTTAATTCACTAGACCTCTCACTAGCTCATCCATAAGTTAGAATTAGTTAAACTGATTTAAACTCAAATAAATTGAGTTAACTAATTACAACTCAAAATAAACTCAACCACGAATCCCACAAAGTAGGAAACACTCTGCATGCCTCTAGTTTGACCCTCAACTCGAATTAACTGAACTAACTAAGTCTTCCTGACTTAGTTAACTCGTACAAGCTGTCATGTGATGCGGAATTACAATTTACATCTAATTTAATTAAGGGAAAATTAAATTAGAATCCCTTTTGGTGCCATTTTCAAAACTCCCTCTCAACAAGAAAAGAATTTGACTCTATCCCGGTTTGATACCTTTGGAATATTTTGCATGCAACATTTCCCTCTAGTGTTGTTGCTACTGCAACTTTTGAAACTAAAAAGGATCCAAACTGAATCAATATGATGCATCTATCACCAGAGTCTCTGACTACTACTAGCTATTGCACTGTCAACTGAAAAACTCTGCGATGATTTTGAATTTTCATTGTGCCATCTTCACTGCTTCCAACTTTGCTATGTGCTCTAGTATCTGACTGTTGCTAATCTCCGCATCTATCACTCTGGCATCTGACTGCATCAACCTCCATTGATCCATACTACTACAGTGTACTGTGGGCCCCTATAGCAAGGTAATGATCCATGAGAAAAAACATCTCAATGGACCTTGCCCAAATTTCTGCACTCTTGGGACTATTGCTTCACATCGCCCCACCTCTCACCTGGAGGTATGGCTGCATGTGCTCCCTCTGCCCACTTGGCTCGAAATTCCCCCCTACTGGAGGTCTCTACTTGAGTGAATGCCTCCAGTTGGTCTCCTATCTGCTTCTCTAATTGTGGTTTCTCCACAGTTTTCCTAGGTTGCATGTTGAGAGGTAATTCATGCTCCCTCTCAACCACCAAGTCTCTAACATTTGCCTTTCTCCTCAAGGCTTTGCATGCATCTTCGACCTTGAGAGCATACAGGTTCTTGACTCGCACGCCGATCTATTTCACTTGTCCTGTGGCGATGAGTCTAGGGAAACATTTCCTTTTCTATATATCACGTCATAGCCATGATCTTCTAATACCGTGATGGAAACAAGATTCTTATTTAGTCCTGTAACAAAAAAAACATCTGTAAGTTTGAGAGGGGAGCCAAAATCCCTCTAAAAGGCAATTATACCTATTTTGGTCACGCTATACCTCTTTTCATCTCTAAACTCTATGTTCTACTTCAAGTATTTCTCCTTGAAGTCACCGAAGAGATCTCTATTCCCTGTCATATGCAACGAGGCACCGATGTAGAGATACCACATGCATCCCATTACAGTGTTGGCCATCCATGCAATGAGAGTAAAATCAATCTCGAATTGTGAAGCTAGAGCTTCACCTGATGTTGCTACTGCAGACTCCTTCTTTCTTTCCTTCTATGGACATTTCGTGGCATAGTGCCCAAACTCATGACAACGATAACACTTGATGTTGGACAAGTCTTTCTTGCCATCTTTGCCTTGGGACTTGTTTCCGTTGGCTTTCTTTCCTTTTCCGACCAATGCAAAATATTGTTCTTTGTCTTTGGAAGAGGTCTCGTCTCTGATGTTCCACCTTATCTCTTCTTGTACCAAGTTGGATCACAATCGCTCCCACTCTGGTAACTTCTCCCTCCCATTTACCGAATCTTGGTAGTTTTGCTAGCTCTTGGGAAGACCTAGAAGTGCTAGGCTCACCAAATCATCTTGGGAAACTATCACACCAACACTCCCAAGCTCATCTCGACATTGAGTGAGCTTCATCAACTATTTTGGTATCGTCTCACCCTCCTCCATCTTGATTTTTCTAAGCTTTTCCTTTAGCGCCAACTTCCTGTGGTCATTGTTATTTTGAAGCAGATTTGTTAAGGCCTTCCACATAGAATATGGAGTAAGATTTCCATGGATGTTCAAGAAAATATGATCTTGAACTCCTTCTAACATAATCCTTCTCACCTTTGCTACATTCTTCTTCCATGCATCAATATTTTGAGCATCTGCTGCTGTGGGCTTGGGAATATCATTGTATATGAATTCCTTCAGTCTATTGTCCTCCAACACTACCTCCATCCTTTCCTTCCAAGCTATGTAATTATAAATACCCTTAAGGGAATATTCGAGTCTTAATCCACATAAATACATCATGATCTATTGTTGGTCCCGAAGAATAAATCTGCAAATTTGATTCACTTGTTCAAAACAAACTATGGTTCTTCTCTTCTATAGCGATTCCTTCTCTAGACCATGTAGAAAATCCACATATATTCAACTGATCTTGTAATATGCTAAAACAAAATACTTGAATCTATTCTATAATTTGTAGAAACCAATTACAATCACACAATCACATGAACAAGAAAGAGAAATAATTTCAATCGCACAACACAAAAATTTATCTGGGGAAAGCCTCAGCTAAAATCCCCGCTATCTATATATTGCATTAAGTCAAGAATATGAAACAATAAAATGCTTCTCTCATGCTTGAGAGCTCTCTGCACTATATTTGATTTTCTCACTCTGATCTAGGAAAAAATGGTCCAATACTTAGCCAATTCCTTGAATCTGTCTAACCAGCCTTTCTTACGCATTCCTGAGGGAATTGATCCCTATTAATTAGGAAATTCCCTTCAATTGATTTCATAATTCATCCAATGCATCATGATGACCTTATACATGACTTGTACAATTTTCTAATAATACAACTGATAGTCTACTTCCCTTTAACTCCAATCTCAACTAGGCCTTCCTTAGAACTGACATGCAACAACTGTTTATAGCGAATTATCAGTTATCTGATTGATCACTGCATGTGAATTAAATCAGATTTAATTCACTGGACCTCTCACTAGCTCATCCATCAGTTAGAACTAGTTAAACTAATATTAACTCAAATAAACTGAGTTAACTAATTGCAACTCAAAATAAACTCAACCACGGCTCCTAAAAAGTAGGAGACACTCTACATGCCTCCAGTTTTACCCTCAACTCGAATTAACTGAACTAACTAAGTCTTCCCGACTTATTTAACTCGTACAAGCTGTCATGTGTTGTGGAATTAAATTTTACTTATAATTTAATTAAGGGGAAATTAAATTAAAATCCCTTTTGGTGTCATTTTCAACATTTCTTGTTGCCACTTTCAAAATATGGTATCTTGGAAATTTCTCTGTATGGTTTTAATGACAACAATTTACCTTTCAGCTTAATAGTATGTAATTTGGATTTTTGGTATTTCACGCCTCTTGTTTTTGTAAATTTTTGCCTCATTCTGTGTTGGGCAATTAGTGTGTCACAAGTTTCAAGGGTAACTCCTTTTGTTTCACCCAATCACCAATTTTAGTTGGCGAGTTTGTGGTCTATCAGAACCTAGAGTAGGCTTTTAACCTCATAGTGCAGTTTCCCTTTGTCTATGTTGAGTATCCCTTATGGGGATTTTAGGGGTGTTTGCCTATAGTTTGTCAGGTTCATTCAACACTTACTGTCCTTGGATTCCAAGTGTGGAGTCTAGGGGATGACCTACTTGTGCTCTATTCGGGGTTCAAAGAGTCTGTGGTTTTCTCTTTTGTTTGTCCTATTGGTCATTGTTTTTCCTAACGTTGTATGGATTACTCATTTCTCTCTATAACTACGCATCCTCGATAAAGAATGGCAAGTTGTAGAGGTGGTGTGAGTAGTTCTACCCCTCATTGTCGAAGGTTGTTTGGTTGATTCTGTTGCAACTTATTTTGATTTAGTCCCTCTCGAAGTCCGAAGAGAAATTATTCACCTTGAATCAAAGGAGTTTGGTGACCACCCTTACTTTTGTGATTTGAGGTTGGAGTAGATGGCCTCAAATGGATTCCTAACTTGGGGAAATTCAGGAAACGATGATTACATTTCCTACATTCTCTTATTGTGCACCAACAGATGGATACTCTCTTCCGCATGGTTCTCAGAGAAAATCAAGTAGACAATTATAAACCTTTTGTAGACTAAGAAGATATTAAATGACTTCTCCAGAATGTACACTTCTACTTAGATGCTATAATCTCACATTTGACCAGGATTGAAAAATATTTGGTCTCTGAATCTAATACCAAGGAGCTCACTGATCCACCTATATTCATCAATTCTCCACCTGCTAATACCTCTTCTCTTTATCTAGTTATTATATCGTATTGATGTGGTATTTATTGGTTCAATTTTTTTCCCACAGGATGTTGCGATACACTTTTTGGAATTTTCAAAAGTTTTCTATATGATGGACAATACCATTTTTTCAACATCTGGCATGAAATTTAGCCTTGGTTTTATGTAAAAGGACGATGACTACATTTATATTTAGCCTCCCATGCAAGTGTTTTAATGGTGTTTTTTCTGAAGGTGCATGTTTTATTTGTTTGCTTCAACAACACTTCCATGTTATATCAATGCGACCTTTGTATGGTAATATTGGTAGCGGCATATGGATCGATTATGATGTCAATCTCTTGGTCTTATGTTTTTTTTCATCTGGTCCTATAGCACCCAAGTTCCAATTTGATATATATAGAAATGGTGCTTAGTTTTCCTTGCCTAGTTTGAGGCTTACAATTCTAGGTCAGTCTTTTTGGGATGGAAAAAGTTATATACTCAATGTAAAGCTCATCTTTATTAATAGAAATCATTTTCAGATATATATATATATATATGCAAATTCCAGTCATAATTAGATGGTTGGGGAGTTTATAAGAATAAATATTGGTTGGGGAGTTTATAAGAATAAATATTTAGAGGTGAGTGTCTCGTATCTTTGGAATTACTTTAAAAGGTTTTTAACTTATGTTAAATTTGTTATAATATGAAAAAAAATACTTACCCTTCGAGTTTTGAATTTATCTTATATTTAATTTAATTTAATTTTTACTTTTACAATGATTATGTTTTTAAATAAAATATTTTAAATTCTCTAGTTATATTATAGTCATATTTTTAGTGAGAGGAAAGGTTTATTTGAATGAGGAAGAGATAGATATAAGCTATTTACCCAATGGGGTGTCCAACTAGAAAGTTCTCGTTAGAAAAATGAAGGTCATTGTGATTTGGCTCTACCGACAATGAGTATCATGCAGTGAGTCGATATGGCTAAGTGGGAGGTGTATCTTGGATAGCAGGCCACTGCTACCACTTGTATCACAACGTCATACACGTGGAAAAGAGTGGTTATAGGTGAGGCCTCCATAGAAAAGAAGGGTTGTCATATTAATTTCACATGGTTGAGTGTCAAGAAACTTGGGATTGTCAACTATTTGAGACAATGTTCATTCCACTTGTTCTGAGCATGAAGGTGCAAACATTGAAGAGTTTGGATACATTGTTGATACAATCTGTCAGTTGATCATGGTACATTAATGATCCTCCCATAATGGAGGTCCTTGGGATGGCAGAACCCTGGGAGAATCAACCCACCTGCACTAGTACAAAATGGCTAATTAGTTACTAAAAAAATGACTAAATTTTGCATATAAACAACCATTTTTCAGTTGGCGACTAGTAGTAGCTAATTTAAAGTATCTTATAACACGACCAACTTTTATTCATTTTTAGCTTAGTCATTAATTGGTTGTCTCAATTTTATTGTCTAATAGTATATTTAGTCATTAATTTGGTCATTAATTTAGTCATTGATTTAGTCATTAATTGTCACAATTAATGACCAAATATACAAAAAAATATATTACTATATGATCACCTGAGAAAACCAATTAATGAGCATAAAATATGACCAAAATGTTGGTCGTGTTATAAGATACTGTAAATTAGCTATTGATAGTCACATATATGAAAATTTTAGTCATCTTTTGAAACCAATTAATGGCCAAAGAAATATGACTAAATTTTGGTCATATAATAAGATACTGTAAATTAGCTACTAATAGTCACATATATGCAAAATTTAGTCGTAATTTGTAACCACAAATGTATCATTTGTAGTAGTCATTTATGTTTTTTTGTAGTTTCATTATCATTATATAAACGGCTAATTTAGTAGTTTATATTCATTTAATTTACTTTCATTAATAATCAGTATAGATGATTAATTTAGCCGTAATTTCATTTTACTTATGTTTATCATTAATCAATATAAACTACTAATTTAGTAGTTTTAGATTGTTTTTATGTGTTCATTAGTAATCAACATAAATTAATTAGTATGGTTTTGCAACTAAATTAAAAAAATGTCATCCAATATGCATGTTCATCTAATATTAAAACACAAAATTACATATGTTAATTACAATACTAAATAATATCAAGTGAAACTATATATAATTTCAACCACATAAATTATATTATATGAAATGTCAAGTATTACAATATAAATTTCCAACTTAATATTGGTTGGACTACAATTTACATATGAAATATTGTTTCATCACTTCAAAACATTATCATTGTGTTGCCAATGCATTGTAGGTGAATTCACCAACTCTGAAGACTTGATCATTAGTCTCTATATGTGTGTCTCATGTGACATATTGTCTTTAATGGTATCACTAGACTGGTTCTCTTATCCATCTCTCTTTCTACATTTGTCGCTTCAGTGTTATTGTTCTCCTCTTTCTTAAATTCCTACTTTTGACCATCAAAAACCAAGTTCCTCTTCTGAAATGAAAGAATATATAGTGGAAATTATAAGACATGAAATACGATGAACACTAGAATATAAACTAAAGTAGACTATAAAGGATTTATATGACATATACCTCAACATCAACTATGTCAATGCCATTTTTCCCTAGAAAAGAAAGAATCTTGAACAAGTTTTCTTCAGTTGGGCGATAGTGGCCACTATGTGGCTAGATGACCTGTATAAACAAAAAAAATTAAATGTCACCATAGAAAAATAACATCTTGGGAACTTAATAAAAATCATGTGAGCTAAGTTACAATCTAAAAATATCAAGTTGTAGATATCGTGTGAAAACAAATGGAAAGAAAAAGACAACATATAATAAAAATGTATGACAAATAGCTGGAAAATTATATCATAGAAGAAAAAAATTCTCCTATGGTTAACCATACATGTGGGTGGGTAACATGCCCCAATATTTCATTATCCTTAGGGTCTAAAGGAAGTAAACCTCCTACTCATACATAATGATTTATTGGTTGCATCTTGGCCTTGCCTCTCCTTTGTGAGTCAAAAAAACAAAAATAAGTCCATCATTAACTAATTTCACTTCATATTATCATTTTCATGTGTTATCTCCACATACCTACTAAAAATGTCATATATTCCAAACAAATGGAATTTTGGAATTGTTTCTAAAACTATGTCATTTATACCCCCTTCCAATGTATCTAACCAAATGTACCCACTTGATTTTCTTCTTTCATATTCATTTACATCATAAAAAAGTATTTTTTCAAAAACAAAGACAACCCCAATATCTCCAGAGCCTAATGCTCATCCATATTCTCTATAAATCATAAGAATTAATACTCTCTTATGATCAAAATTGTACAACAATGAAGTTACACACAACTAACTATTCGTATAAAACAAAAATGAAGATATTGGTATAAAACAAATAATGAATCTACACAATGAAAATTAATTTATATTGGTATAATGAAACTTAATTTATATTGGTAAATACACAATATAAATGAAGTTATTGGTATAAAACAAAAAATAATGAAGCTACACAAAACACTCGGTCAATCGGTATAAATTCTAAACATAATGAGAAAACGAGGAGTGCATCATTCTCTACCATTTGTTCTACCAAATAAAATGTTAAAAATACTAGAGGAAAACTCTCTTCTTTACAATGAATTTTAAGAAGAATAAATGGATATTCAGTTCCTTATATTCTATTTTAAGAAATCCATTTGCATTCCAATGTAAGTACCCCCACAAAAAGAGATATAACATTTCAAGTTTCCACATACATTATATAAATTCACGATGATACTTCCAAAAAAAAAAATGAATTAGACCCAGACAAATCACATACTTGTGACAAGAAAAGGTATGCAACGCATTGGTTATCTTGCACATATCAAAAAGTTTCATTGGTCTGTCTGCAAATCTTGTAGCCAATACACACTCATTGAAAGAATTGAACGCAAGAAAAATAAACTGAATAAATAGGAATACGCTTTATTAGAAAAAAACCAAAATAATACCTCAACCCAAAACAAAACTCATACTACAACAGAAACAATAAAATAATCCTTATTAATATGTGCATGAATTGAAAGAGAAATGAGAACAATGACACAAGAAATAAAGTGCGAGAGAAAATCAAATTGTACACCTTATATTATACTAGGTATATACAAGAGTATAAAATTGGTGGATAGAAATATTTTATGAGTTAGGAGAGTGATAATCTTTCACCCACCTCATTGTAATAAACATACACATATAATAAATATTGGACCAAATCAACTAGGCCTAAGTCTCATCACTCAACTAAGTTACTAAAATTACATCATGGCAGAATAGCCTAGCCTCAAAAGCAAGTTTTGATACAAAGAAAAAATGGGTTAATATGAGTATTGGCTCCATTTTTTGTCTGCCTCCTACACCTTGTTTGGATGGCCTTTATAAATTTATCATTCAATCTAATTCAACACCTTATAAGTTATATATTTTTTTATGTCATGTAGATTTCTCTTGGTTCAGAATCTAGACTTTATAATAAACATGGAAAATATTTCTTGGACAATAAGCCTAGAAACCTGGTATGTTTATCCACAATATTGCATGGTAACATGGTTAAAAGACAAATTGTTGATTTTTCCGAGTTAATGAAGAAATTATTAATCCTTTTACCCTTTTCTATGTATCACCAAAAGAAAAACAAAAGTAGGGTATGTTACATCTATCTAACAAGAGATCCTATTAACCCCAACTCTATAATTAATGGAAATTGAATCCTTAGGCTACCTCATATATATCACATAGATTGGACAAGGTTTAATCAAAGGCACTCCCCTCCCTAAACAAGGGACTAGGCAACCAATTAATGGGAATTTTGCATATGATTTCTCACATCCAAGAGGAACACGAATGAGTGGAAAATATGATGGACTTCCTTCAAACCTACCTTCAAATCCCTGGATGGATGCTTAAGATTTTCTTCTCCAGCAAAATATTCTACTCTACAACAACACAAGAAACAAAGAATGCACCAAACTTAGAATAACATGGTTATTTTTAAATCCAGGCATGTAAGGCCACATGAAGGACATTCTGATATATTTGAAAAACATACATGTGATTTTGAATCTTTCAAATGCTCCAACTGATCAAAAATTTATATTTGTTTCACAATTGTGGCCTCTAGTTCCTAAAGGTGTGAAAAGTCAGAAGTAATTAGCCTTGCAATAAATAACTAAAATAGACAAAGTTTTAATAACGAATGAAAATTTGAATCGGTTCAAACTTACTTTATTTATCTCTTTCAACTCAGTTTCCAAGTGCTTAATATGGTTTACAAAATCATTCAACATTTTTTCTTTTTTTTCAGGTAGAATCTAGGAAGGTTTTTCACTTAGCTAACTAACAATTTCTTTCACGTTCTCAAGGCGCTCCAACAGTGAAGGAAAAATATAATTTTCAACAATATCTTGCTTGGGCATATGATCTTATTTCTCCTTGGGTTTTCAATCCAAATCCCCCCTGAGATTGGTAGAGCACTCTTCTCTATTTGAAACTTTTCTCCTCTCTACATAAATATCAATGATGTGGGAAAATGCTAGACACTTAACAAGAAAATCACCAATATTGCCCTTATCCAACCAAAAAAAATTCCTCAATGATATTTATTCTCAACCTTGAACAACAAGGTTTCTGGAAAATAAGCAAAATAATAACATAGATTAGATATTAACAAAATATGCCACTAGAAATGTATGATAAATCATTCATTCTTACTGAAAATATAAATAATTTCACTTATAAGTTAGTGGTGACTATTGATAAAACTGAACCCTATATTTCCTGATAATTATTTGAAATTTTGAAGAAAAAATTACCTAAATGTGCTAATAATTTGTCCATTTATATAGAAGTACAAAACATTAAGAGGCTCGTTATCCAATTAGGATCAATGGTGAAAGAGTTACAAAAGCAAGAAACAATTAAAATAAAAAGATATATTCTGAAACACTCCAATAAGATTTTGGAAGAGGGAATAGAGGAATCAACAACATTTGAAAGAGAAGTTAGACTTAATGAATGAAATGATAACCCATGTGTGAATGTTGTTATTGATCAGATTGGGATCAGGGCCTAAGGATTAGGTAAAATTTCAAAGTGATAAAAAATGCTTCAAACCAAGATGAGAGCATAGAGATTGTCACCAGGATTCCAACGCAACTCATTTCATCAAATTCTGAGTTAGTATGATTGAGTTATGGCCTGTTGTTCACTTTCCAAAATAGGTTTAGAACCGGATCAACTAGTAGAATGGAATCCAAATTAGTGGTTGTCATGGAGTCTTGAACTCTGCATATAGAATCGGGGATTGCACAGCCACGGAAATGTTGCAGGTGGAACGGACTACCGTGATCCAGTCAATAGCGAGGGCTGAACGGTGGTGATTGGATCGTCGAAGCAGTAGTGGGAGATCAACGGGAGATATCTCATCGCAGTGGAGAAACATCACACATCGCACAAAACAAAGTTTACCGTTAAAGAGTTTCACAAAGTTAAATTGTTTAATCTGCAATGCGAAATAAGGAGGTGGAGAGATAATGAGGATTGTCGGATCAAGGACCAAACCAATGGTGGAGATCATAGAGCACGGGAAGCGACTTCACAGTTCACAAGGAATAAGGTTTAATGGTATAAAGTTAAACTTGCGAAGTGCGACAAGTTGTATGTGCGATAAGCTGAAGAGCGATGGGTTAAGATTTCCGATATGCGAAATCTTAAACCCTGTGATCTGCAAAAAGGTATTTCGGCCGAATTGCGATGTGGTGATGCGATCGCAACTTCATGTTGGCACTTATATTGTTTAAACGTTTAATAAGGATATTTTTTATATTCCATGACACGCAATCTGTGAGATTGTATGTCTCTCGATATGTGATGTACCTTGTATTACAATTACGAATTTGTTTGATATTGTGAAGTCCCGTAAAAGGGATCTGATGTTGATCGCGAACATATGTATGTTTAATGAAACTCCGATATTGTATTTTGTTGTTTCTGCTAATGTATAAGCCACTTAAAGGTTGGGGGTGTGCATGTGGCCACCGCCCTAACCATAAATTTTAATGCACAACATTATTGGCAAAGCAGACAAGGGTGCGCCAAATTTGACTATCAGCCCTAATTTAACTCCAGTTAATTGGAGTTCTCCACATTTAGTGGAGTTTTCCTAGGAGATATTAGGAAAAAGTGTAGAAGGCTCAATTTTCGACCATTCTGAGAAAATTAAGAGTCATTATTGATTAATTCGATCATTCTAGAGCCATTAGTGAGGTTTGAAGAGCCAGCTGAGGACTTCTGAGTGTGATTTTTCTTCAGAGAAGTTCCAAGGGCCACTAGGGCCACTAGGAGCAAGTAGGAGAATGAGGCCTAGCCAGGGCAACTAGAGGCCATTATCAATAAAATAATAGCCATTTCTGACTATATTGAACCTTATGAATCCAATTATGGGGTTTGTAGAAGAATTTAGATACTTCTAGAGCTAAAAAAGCCACAGGGAAGTTTCAAGGAGCTTAGTGCCACCAAGTGTTGGAGGCATAGAACAGGGAGCCTGAGTTCATTCTGAGTGAATGAAAAGCCTATTTTGGATGATTGATATTTGTTGGAGACAGTAGAATAGGTTTTAGGAGTAGAAGAGGACTTCTAGGAGAGTTTGTTCCACAGATAAGCTCATGGAAGCTTAAGGACATCGACTGAAGATGTCAAGCCTAAGGGAGCCTAGGTCCATTTCCAGAGATTGAGCAGTCAAGCTAGGGGTATTTTGGTATTCTAAACCCATTGGTACAATACAAACAACCATTGGAGTTGAGAATCATCTTGTAAAATAAATTTACCATCTTAATCCCAAAGAGCCAAGTCCATTGATGGAGGCTCAAGGAGACGTACCCCAATTGTTGAGGGTGAACTCCTTTATTATGTTTGCTATTATGTGTTGTTGATTAATTTGCTGCAATTTATGGCTGTTGTACATGCTTTTAATCCTCTTAAACAAATGTTTAATTTCTCACACATAAAGCCTTAAACCAATTAAAACACATTCACCTGAATCAAGAATTCAATTCTGCAAATGCATGTATAAGCAAGATCCTTAATTTGTTTTAATTGAGTGGGAGGTGCTTGCATAGAAAAGCAATTCAGCCACCCATATTAGATCAAGTTGGTATCATAGCACTAGGTTGCTTGCTTGGCAGAGCACTAGGTTGCCTGCTTGACAGAGCACAAGGTTTCTTGCTTGTTTTTTTGACTTGAAGGGTGTTTAATAGTGAAAAGAATATAACTATTTTCAAATTGACTGATGCTTACAAGTTTTATTTTGATAGAGGTGGAGGGGATCTACTTATAGCTAAGTCCAGAAGAGGACAAGAAGGAAGAAGGATGAAAGCATCCTCCTTACCCAAAGGACCTCAGGGCAACCCTTGAAGCACAAGAGGGATTGTTTGCAAAATAGATTGCTTGAAGAAGAGATACAAGCTGCAGGGAAGAGCTTGAATCTACAACCAAATTGTTTTTGAAGCTTTGTGAATTGTTGTGAAGCTCTTTCATTCATCACAATTGTGATGATGAGTTCATCAAGTGGTGATTCTAAACCATCCTTCTTTGCAAGACTATTTGATAAAGAGATGTTGCAGGACTTTCACATCATGAAAGATATGGTGCAACAATTGTATGAAGATGTAAGGGAGAGCACTAAAATTCAAGAGTAGTTGATTTCTATGAAGAAATAGAAGTAAGAGCTTCTTTGAAAGATGCATGAGATGGAGATTCAGCTCCATGATGGCAAAGAAGCCTTAGCCAAGCATGTGCTTGAAGAAGAGGTAAATAATTCAAATTTGTCTTCAATTTCCTCTCAAGATAAATGTGTAGGTTCTTCTAAAAAAAACTAGAGGAATAGGGTACAACTTGATGATGAAAATGGGCTATGAAGGTCAAGGATTAGGCAAACATGCACAAGGCATGGTTGAGCCAATTATGGTTGAGGAAATGCCTAAGTATTTGGGTCTTGGCTATGGAAAATTTTATGGAGAAAGTTCTAAAGCCATGAAGGCACTTGAAATAGTTCCAAGAAGGAATTTTGTTGTAGGTTAAAACCATAAAACATGTAAAGTTTGCAATCAAATTGAATGCTATTGTTTGAAACCCATGTTGCAGCAAGATTCTTTTAGACATGAAGCTTATGGGGAACAAGAGAGTTGTGACAACTCTAAGGAAATGAACAATGTTATTGGTCTTCAAAAGAGATCTGGAACCTCTTCAAATTCATCTTCTCAAGAAGGTGAAAAAGATGAACATTCAAAGCAACATTCAAGGTATAGTTCTTCCTATAATAATGTTTTTTATGATTATGTTAAGCATGACAAATCTGCATGCATGAATGGGAGAAAAAGTTGTTGCTCATATTGTGGTTTGAATAACCATCAAGTTTCGAGATGCTGGAAGAGAATGATAGCATACAGGAAACAGTTCAAGCAAAGGTGACTTGAACAGAAGATGCAAAAGATTTGCACACATTTCCAGAAAAAGGGACATCTCATTGCCCAATGTTGGACACTACATCCAACCACTCATCTCAAGCACATGAAGCAAGAGGATAAAAATACTGGCGAGAATGTGACTAACGATTCCATCATCGATGTGAGTCCAGATGATTCACAAGAAGAAGATGTTCAGCATTAAAAATCGTCATTGAAGTGGGTTGGCAAGAAATGGCTCGATTTCTTTACCAATTAAGGCATGCATTTACTTTGTACATAGATGCAAATTTCAGCCTTATGTGTGCCTGAATTTCTATTGAAAGTATGACAAGTTGCAACAGATTATCACAACTTGTAGGATGCAAGATTGCATGTGAATGCTATTTAGTTGAAGGCATTTCTTTTTGTTGCACAATTTCGCCATGGAGGTGTAAAAGATGGGTATGTTACTCACTTATGTTGCAGCAATATCATTCAGTTCATCTCTTATAGTCACCCACATGTTTTGGGATTATGTACTTGTTTGTACTTGAAAGGAAGAGTTGCAAGTGTACATATGGATGAGTTTGTATGTGTAAATGGAAAACTTGTAAATAGGTTCATTGTACATAGATACATGCACGAGTGTTGTCAATATATATCATGTTGTATATCAACTTGTGTCAATTGTGTCGCACACATGTTTTTTGACTTGTGTCGATTGTGTTGCACACTTTTCATATCGTCTTGTGTCGATTGTATTTCACATTTCATGTCGACTTGTTGTTGATGTCTCATGTTCACGAATTATGTTTTAGTCTAGGGTGTTTGTTGATTGTGAGTCGATAAATGGATACACCAATGTGCAAGAGGATCTCCAAGTATGTGATGTTACAGGAAGGTGACAATCACTGCTTTGAAGAAGCAAAAAGAGGTGGTATTCATTTCAATTCTTGCATAAAATTTTCTTTTCAAGATTGATCGTGTGTTCTTGTGACAAGATGTTGTAGGAAGTTTTGGTCCATCCAGTGAAGAAGTGGAAAAAATGCAAATTGATTTGAAGCCATTGCAGAACAAGTTGGTTTCTTTTGTTGACACCAAGAGTTCACTAATATTGCAAGCTTAATTTGGATAAGAGGATTTCCAAGAAGAAGCTTGTATGCCTTTGTTGCAAGAGGGACTTAATTCTCAGTGGGAAGGCTAACAGTTTTCCAAGCACATAGAGAGAACAATGGTACAACAGGGTATGCATCAGTTTACAATAGCCAACAATGATGAAGTGGGTCAGCAACAACTAGAGAGCAGTGGTCAAGAGACATAGCCAGTTGCGATGTAAGGCATGTCAGGGTGATTTCCAAAGAGACTTGTCAAGAAAAATCAGTTGATATAACTTGAAAGCAGTGGAGTGTTGAAGTTCAATGTAGATAATCATCAGCTTTTGTGGGTCCAAAAGCCCGTCAGTGGGAAGGAGTGATCAGATTGGGATCAGGGCCTAAGGATTAGCTAAAATTTCAAAGTGCTCAAAAATTATTCAAAAAAAGACGAGAGCATAGATCTTGTCACCAGGATTCCAACACAACTTGTTTCATCAAATTTTGAGTTCGTATGATTGAGTTATGGCCCGTTGTTCAATTTCCAAAACAGGTTCAGAACCGGATCGACCATCAGAGCGGGATCTGAATTAGTGGCTGTCATTGAGTCTTTAACTCTGCATATAGAATCGAGGATTTCATAGCCGCAGAAATGTTGCAGGTGGAACAGATGACCGTGATCCAATCAAGAATGAGGGTTGAACAATGGTGATTAGATCGTCGAAGTAGCAGTTGGAGATCAACGAGAGAGATCTCATCATAGTGGAGAAACATCGCACATCGCACAAAACAGAGTTTACCGTTAAATATTTTCACAAAGTTAAATTGTTTAACCTGCGATGCGAAATAAGGAGGTGGAGAGATAACGAGAATCGTCGGATCAAGGACCAAACTAACGGTGGAGATCGTAGTGCACGGGAAGCGACTTCACAGTACGCAAGGAATAAGCTTTAATGGTATAAAGTTAAACTTGCGAAGTGCAAAGAGTTATATGTGCGATAAGTCGAAGAGCGATGGGTTAATATTTCCAATATGCGAAATATTAAACCCTGCGGTCTACAAAAAGGTATTTCGGCCGAATTCAGATGTGGCGATGAGATCACAACTTCACGTCAGCACTTGTATTGTTTAAACGTTAAGGGTATTTGTTATATTCCACGACGTGCGATCTGCGAGATTGTATGTCTCTCGATCTACGATGTACCTTGTATTATGGTTGCGAATTTGTTTGATATTGTGAAGTCCTGTAAAAGGGATCCAATGTTGATTGCGAATGTATGTATGTTTAATGAAGCTCCGATATTGTATTTCGATGTTTCCGCTAACGTATAAGCCACTTAACAGTTGGGGGTGTGCACGTGGCCACCACCCTAACCATAAATTTTGATGCACGGCTTTATTGGCGGAGCAGATAAGGGTGCGCCAAATGTTGCGATCAACTCTAATTTAACTTTAGTTAACTAGAGTTCTCCAAATTTAGTGGAGTTTTCCTAGGAGATATTGGGAAAAAGTGTAGAAGGTCAATTTTCGACCATATTGAGAAAATGAAGAGTAATTCTTGATTAATTCAGGCATTCTAGAGCCATTAGTGAGGTTTTCAGAGTCAGCTAAGGACTTCTGAGCATGATTTTGCTTCAGAGAAGTTCCAAGGGCCACTAGGGCGACCAAGAGCCACCAGGAGAATGAGGCCTATCCAGGGCAGCCAAAGGCCATTCTCAAGAAACTAATAGCAATTTCTGACTATATTGAACCTCCCGAATCTAATGATGGGGCTTTTAGAAGCATTTGGATACTTCTAGAGCCAAAGAATTCACAGGGAATTTTCAGGGAGCCTAGTGCCACCAGGTGTTGGAGGCATAGAACGAGGAGCTTGAGTTCAGTCTGAGCGAATTAACAACCTATTTTGCATGATTGATATGTGTTGGAGACAGTAGAACAAGTTTCATGAGTAGAAGAGGATTTCTAGAAGATTTTGTGCCACAATGAAGCTCAGGTAAGCTTAAGGACACTAACTGAAGAGGTCAAGCCCAAGGGAACCTAGGTCCATTTCCAGAGATTGAGCAGCCAAGCCAGGGGTATTTTGGTATTCTAAACCCATTGGTATAGTCCAAACAAAAATTGGAGTTGAGCATCAGATTGTAAAATAAATTGACCATATTAATCCCAAAGAGCCAAGTGCATTAACGGAGGCTCAAGGAGATGTAACCCAAGTTTTGAGGGTGAAATCCTTTATTATGTTTGATATCATGCATTTTGGGTTAATTTGCTGAAATTTATGGTTGTTGTACACACTTTTAATCATCTTAAATAAATGTTTAATTTCTCACACATAAAGCCTTAAACCAGTTAAAACACATACACCTGAATCAAGAATTTAATTCCGCACATGCATCTATAAGAAAGATCCTTAATTTGTTTTAATTGAGTGGGAGGTGCTTGGATAGCAAAACAAGTCAGCCACCCATATCATATTATTTATAGCCAAAGTAAATTTAAACACATTATTTATAGATGAAGAAGTAGTGGTATTCAATACAAATAAAAATGCTTAAGGTAATGGAAGGAAGAAAGAAAAATAGTGCTAGAATGTGCCTGTGGTATTGTTTTTAAATCCAAATCCTTCAAGCCTAAAGTGGGTGGTTATTGATACAGGTCCATGTCACCAGGGTATATTAAATTCATGAGGCATACTCTGTAGTTCCATCAATTTGGTCATGCATATATCTCATTCCTCTAAAATAAAGAGTAATTTTTCCAACCTCTGTTCAAATATTTGAAAAAAAAAAACAAAGCTTAAGTGATAGTCAAGCTCATTGATTAAAAAAGATAGAAAAAAAGTGTGTCATGTTTTACAAAGTCTCTAGTATTTGAATATTTGTGACAAGAAAAGTGAGATTCACCTCTAGGATATTATTTCAAGAGTAGAGTTTTAATAAGAACTTTTTGGATTAAACTATAATGAGGTTCACCTCTCGCATTATTTTAACCAAATATGGCATTAAACTCTAGCATGGGTTCCCTGTGAAATTTTTCCAAACCTTATGAGACATAGTCAAGGAAGACTTAGTAGTAGCAGTAAATGAATCAAGATGGTCCAACCAGGTGGTTCAGGCCTTAAACACTACCTTTCTAACTTCCAGACTAAAAAAGGACGAAATTGAAATATTTTCAAAATTTAGACCAATTACATTCTACAACACAACATATAAAATCAACACATAAATTATAGTTAAGTTGCACGAAACATGGAAATGTGGGAACACCTAGAGACGTGGGCCCCCAAAAATGGGTACATGAGGAAAATGCAGTATATAAAAAAATACAAAAAATACACAGGTATAGTTTTTTTTTAATCAATGTACATGACACTGTGTTGGTGAAATATCATCAAGGCTCTTGAAAATAAAAATATTGTAAATATCGATTTTTGTTTTCCAAATATCACAAAATATCAGCAAAATTTAAAAGAAAAAATGAGCAAAAATAATCCCAAAAAAGTGATGCCACAGCCCATGGGCAGGTGATATTTTCAATTTCCATGTGATATTATCGTGATAATATCACAATCTAAATGTCATGACATTTACCAGCAATAATATTGACTAGTGGAAAAATCAAAATTTCACGATATCATCACAATATGAGTGGCATTGTTTTAAATAACATACTATCTTACATGAAAATAATAATGATCCAAAAATGATACTTTAGCAACCCAGGTCTATATTAACTGTTATAGAATTCTAATGAAAAATATCGTAAGTTTTCTGTTCTTGACAAATCCCCTACCATCATACATGATAGAATCTGGTGGAAATGCTACGATCCTACAAACATTAAATCCTAAAAATTGTTAAGTCTGCTTAAATTATGAATGAGATATGAACTACTTTCTCCATATGAAATCCAATGAGGTTGGAACCACTCTCTAATGACCTAAAAGAATTATTGATAATGTTAAACATTTCAGTAAAAGGATAGAAAAGGTAAAATAAAGGTGAATGTCAATTTTTAAAGGATAGAAAAGTTCAGGAAAAAAGGAGAATGTCAAATTTGAATATAACCATTAATTATGAAGGTGACAAACCCCTAAAATCTTGATTTCTTATCCCTTATCCCTTTGGGCCCAAATATCGAAAAAAGGTGCTCAAAATGTCACTAAAAATGATGAAAATACATTGGAAACACCATAAAATATGGATGGTGGCATTTCTAAGATGTTTCATATGAATTTTGACATTTTGAGGCATTTTGGGTACTAGTACATGGCCAAACTAGGAATTTCTTGCATAACTTGGAATTACAGCTAAGATACTCAAATAGATACTTCCCAAACATCTCTGTCACAAGCAATCATGGTCTATCAAAGACAAACAAATACTGGACTAAATAGTTATGACTCAAGAACTAGTCCTTTTCCCCACATTAACACATGATGTAGCATGTTAATCAAATTAATATTGCTAAAAATTTGTTGAGATTCAACAAGATGATGAGCTTAGTGAAAAGAGTCGCCTTCACTAAGTGGGCCCGCATGCTACTTTTGGCGCAAGTCTATTTTTAGACTATGTCTATTTTTAGACATGATGATCATATTTCAGAGGTTGAAGGATGCTGTTTGTCGATGGTTGATCAAGTTGGAAAAATAGATGAAATTATATTTTTATAATATTGAGCGAAGTCTATTTATAGATCGTCAATCTAAAAATAGATGCATGTCGATTATTATTAGCTCTTAATAATAATAAGACTCTAAACAACAACTTATTCTCTTGGAGCACTTCAGTTCAGTGCACATATGTGGCACATCAGTTGACAGAAGGAATTATGCTATTCCTAAGGGTTTACTGGAGTTGATGCATGGAGGACTCAGTTAGAACTCAAGTGGCAGAGTTATGACACAGTTGGAAGAAGTAGTTATGGAGTTGTATTTAGTTTAACTCAGTTAGACTCAGTTGAGCTAGTTGTATCTAGTCTAACTGATTGATACACTAGTGAGGGTGCAGTGAATTAATTAGTTAATTAATTCACAAATAATAACTCATTAATCAATTAAACAATACAGCAGTTAACTACAATGCATGGCAGTTTCAATGGAGACCAGTGGAGAGATAGGTGAAAGGGCAAGATAGACTATCTGTTGTGACTATAGTGATGCATTGATTGCATCACACACTCAGTGGACATGCCAATGAGGATTGCACATTCATTGATGGAGTAATTCGAATTCATTCAGAGCTATTCTTCAGCAGAGATTGTGCAGTGGAAGCAGTCTAGCAGGTGGCATAGATCGGTGCATGGATTTGCAAGATTGGGCCTGATTAGTGTATGACGATTGTACTGTATTGAGAGATTGTGATAAGATTTGTATGTTTGTATGATATTTTCATATTATCTCCATGTTACATAATATATGGTTTGGGTTTTCAGCTTCAAGCTTTCCCGGTTAAAAACTATGTTATGTGTGATTGAATATTTTTGTTTATACTTCACATGTGTGTGCAATTAATTATTCCGCAAAAGATTAACAAGTGGAATAGATTAAGTATCTTGCATAAATTTAAATAGTGTGAGATCAGGTGGATCTTGGACATATGCATGCTTAGTGCATATAATTTCTACATGGTATCGGAGCATTGTTGATTGAAGATTGCAATTGTGAAGTGAGTTTGTGCTGGTGGACAATTCGAATTTGCTACAAAAGATTCTTGGTGTAGAAATCGAGTATACATTGAAATGTCTTTCAACGGGTTGAGATTGGAGTATGCCCTTGATGGGAGCTTGAATTACATATCCTGGAAAGACAATATGGAGGTGATGTTGGAGGATAATGGGCTGAACGAGTTCATCGATAGCGATGTTCCTAAGCCGGGATCTAGCGATGCTGCATTACTTGATGCATGGCAAAAGAAGACTGCAAAGACGAGGAGGATTCTGTTGGAAGGTGTGAAGGACCATATTGTTTCCAGCCTTCATGGGAAAGCCACTCCATTCTTAATGTGGAAGGCTTTGACAGACTTGTTCCAAAGCAGAAGTGACCATTGGCGCTTAAAGACAAGCTCAGAAAAATAAAAATGGAGAAAGGCGACAGTATTCCAAAATACCTCACAAAGTTTGTCCACTGCACGGATGAATTGGGAAGTGTGGGGGTTAATTTTGATGAAGAAAACTTGGTGAGCTTGGATCTCCTTGGGCTTTCGAAGAGTTAGCATAGCTACGAAGACTCTGTCAATGGACCGGAGAAACTTCTAGGATGGGAGCGACTTTGGTCGGATCTTATGCAGGAGGAGATAAGGCGGGGTACCAGGGATGGATCTTCATCGGAGAATGAATATGAAGAGAATTTCGCTTTGGCTGCCAAAGAAAGGAAAGGGAAGGGGAAGAAATATTCTTCAAGATCCGGTGCTAAAGGCAAGAAGTAGGATTTTTCCAAAGTGAAGTGTTTTCATTGTCATGAGCATGGAAATTTCTCCACTAATTGTCCACAGAAGAAGAAGAATAAGCAGGTTGCTGGATCTGCAGCTGGAGAGGCCTTAGCCTCAAAATTTGAGCTGGATTTTTCCTTGATCTCATGCTTGGTTTCAAGCTGCATGGGATCGGTGTGGTATCTTGACAGTGGTGCGTCTTTCCATATGACAGGAGACAAAGAGTTGTTTAGTGGCTTGGAGGAGAAGGACCTCCAGATGCATATAGATATGGGCGATGATGGTCGGTACAGTGCGACTGGCATTGGGACCATTAACTTTGAGAGGGAGTCCGGTAATCCATTCTTGTTGAAGAATTTCATGCATGTTCCAGGTCTGAAGAAGAACTTGGTCTCGGTCGCAATGCTGGAAGATAGAGGTTATGATGTTGTTTTCAGTGAGGGAAAAGCCTTCCTTCGACATAAAACAACGGGTCAAACCAAGAAGATAGGGGTTGGAATTAAGAATCTCTACAAGCTGGAGGTAGATGGCTGCGCTGCAATGGTGGGAAAATCAGAAGAAGTGGTGAGCCGGGATGAGGTACAATTATGGCACAGGATATTGGGCCATCTTCACCATGGCGCTTTGAAGATTTTGCAGCAAATTTCTACTGGACTTCCCAAGGGTACTCTTGCATAGTCAGATCAGTGAAAAGGATGTACAATGGGTAAGTTTATGAAGACCACCTTTCATGAGAAGGAGAATCGTGCTTCAGTGATCCTGGAGAGAATTCACACAGACGTGTGTGGACCATTATCGGTTGCTTCAACAAAAAAACACAGGTATTATTTGATATTTGTTGATGACTTTTCTCGTAGATGCTGGATCTTCTTCATGCAGAAGAAGAGTGAAACGTTCTCAAAGTTTTGTGAGTTCAAGGCATTGGTGGAGAAGGAGTTGGGGAAGTAAGTGAAAGCTCTACGGAGCGATAATGGTGGTGAATACATCTCGGGCGAATTCAAAGACTTCTTTAGCAAAGAAGGAATTCGAAGAGAACTCATAGCGCCTCGTAACTCACAGCAGAATGGGGTCGCGGAGAGAAAGAACAAAACAAACGTGGGTGCTGCACGAGCGATGATGCATGACCAGGGCCTACCAATGCACTTGTGGGTGGAAGCATGCAACACTGCAGTTTACGTGCAAAGCCATTGTCCTCATAGAGTACTTGGCATGAGTACACCCAAAGAAGCTTTTACTGGTAAGAAGCCTGATATTTCTCATTTGAAAATTTTTGGCTCACCTGTTTACATTCATGTGACAAAGGACGCCAGGAAGAAGCTGGAGCTGACTGCAGAAGTTGGGATATTTGTGGGGTACACAGAAACACCCCATAACTATCGTGTGTATTTTCCAAATAGTCGGATGACTATTATGCGACGGGATATAAAATTCAATGAGGTGAAAGCCATGAACTTGTTGCTTGAGAGGGAGCCACACTTGCATGCAGAATAGGAACTTCTTGTTCCAAAAGATGAGCCTCTGGATGTGGATCAGCCACATGAGGAGATTCATGGAGTGGAGGAGTCCACTCATGCAGAACCAAACATCAGACAAGGCAGAAAGCATACCACATAAGCTGAGAGACTGAAGGTAGATGCGGCACAGAATGTAGGAGTCCCTACATCACAACGCAGACAGAGACAGTCACTTGACTGATATACTGGATACATGGCTCTTATGAGCAAGTGTATTGTGACAGAGCCATCTTATTTCGAAGAAGCAGTGCAGAAGCCCACATGGGTAGATGCCATGGTGGAGAAGTATGACTCCATTGTCAGAAACAGTGCTTGGGAGATTGTTCCAAGGCCGGTGGGAAAATTAGTTGTAGGATCAAGATGGATCTACAAGGTAAAGCAAGCTGCTGATGGGAGTGTCGAGAAGTATAAGGCAAGATTTTTTGCCTGGGGCTTCTCACAGATTGAGGGGATTGACTATGAAGAAACATTTGCACCTGTCGCACGATATTATTCCATACAGACCATCCTTGCTCTCTCAGCGCAGATGGGTTGGCACATTCATCAGATGGATGTGAAGACTGCGTTCCTTAATGGGATCATTGAGGAAGAGGTGTACATTGAGCAACCTGAAGGATTTGAGATCTTCAGCAGCGAGTCGCATGTGTGTAGGCTCAAAAGAGTGTTGTATGGGCTGAAACAAGCACCCCATGCTTGGTACACTCGGATTGACAACTATTTCACTGGACTTGGCTTCACCAAGAGTGAGGCGGATGCAAACCTGTACCAGATTGTGGTTGAGGGTAAGCTTTTAATCATTGTACTTTATGTTGATGATTTAATACTAACAGGTGATGGGCAGTTGATACACTCATGCAAGGCAAATCTTGCAAAGGAGTTTGAGATGAAGGATTTGGGCCTCCTTCATTATTTCCTTGGATTGGAAATATGGCAGTGGGAAGGTGAATTGTTTGTGTCTCAAGGAAAGTATGCCCGGGAGATACTGGAGAAGTTTCACATGCAAGGCTGCAAGCCTATCGACACTCCTCTTCCAGGAAATTGGAAAAAAGAGGATACTACATTGGCAGAGGTAGTGGATGCCATTGTTTATCGATAGTTGGTGGGTTCGCTCATGTATTTAGTCAATAAAAGACCAGACATATGCTATGCGGTGAACCATCTTTCACAAGCGATGGTTAAGCCTACCAAGCTCTTTTGGAAGGCGGGCAAGCATGTCCTGAGATATCTCAGGGGCACATCTGAGTATGTTTTATGGTACAGAAGACGGACGAGGTGAAGTTGCATGGCTTCACGAATGCAGATTGGGCAGGAAGCCCAACAGACAGAAAGAGCACATCAGGAGGGATTTTTCAGTTTTGGATCTACAGCAGTTTCTTGGTACAACAGGAAACAAATATCCGTGGCACTCAGTTCAGCGGAAGCAAAATACATGGCAGCAAGTTTAGCTGCATGTGAGGCTATCTGGATGAGGAAGATTTTGGTTAGTTTGTTCGGTTCACATTTAGATCCCACGGTGATTCATTGTGATAATCAGAGTTGCATTAAACTCTCGGTTAATCCTATGTTTCATGATAGATCTAAACGTATTGATATCTGGTATCATCATATCAGAGATTGTGTGCAGCGGAAGATCATGTTGCTTCAATACATTCCTACGGAGGATCGGGATGCAGATATTCTGATGAAGGCGCTCACCAGGAGCAAATTCGAATACCATAGATGCAGGATCGGGGTGAAGGATAATCCCTATCTTGTTGAGAGGGAGTGTTGAGATTCAACAAGATGATGAGCTTAGTGAAAAGAGTCACCTTCACTAAGTGGGCCCGCAGGCTATTTTTGGCGCAAGTCTATTTTTAGACTGTCTATTTTTAGACATGATGATCATATTTTAGAAGTTGCAAGATGCTATTTGTGGATGGTTGATTAAGTTGGAAAAATAGATGAAATTCTATTTTTATAATATTGGGCGAAGTCTATTTATAGATCGTCAATCTAAAAATAGATGCATGTCGATTATTATTAGCTCTTAATAATAATTAGACTCTAAACAATAACTTATTCTCTTGGAGCACTTCAGTTCAGAGCACAGATGTGGCACATCAGCTGAAAAAAGGAATTACGCTATTCCTAAGGGTTTAATGGAGTTAATGCATGGAGGACTCAGTTAGAAATCAAGTGGCAGAGTTATGACACAGTTGGAAGAAGTAGTTATGGAGTTGTATTTAGTTTAACTCAGTTAGACTAAGTTGAGCTAGTTGTATCTAGTCTAACTGATTGATACACTAGTGAGAGTGGAGTGAATTAATTAGTTAATTAACTCAGAAATAATAACTCATTAATAAACTGAACAATACAACAGTTAACTACAGTGCATGGCAGTTTCAGTGGAGACCAATGGAGAGATAGGTGAAAGGGCAAGATAGATTATCTGTTGTGACTATAGTGATGCATTGATTGCATCACACACTCAGTGGAGATGCCAATGAGGATTGCGCAGTCAAGGATGGAGTAATTCGAATTCATTCAGATCTATTCTTCAACAGAGATTGTGCAGTGGAGGCAGACTAGCAGGTGGCATAGATCGGTGCATGGATTTGCAAGATTGGGCCTGATTAGTGTATGACGATTGTACCGTATTGAGAGCTTGTGATAAGCTTTGTATGTTTGTATGAGATTTTCATATGATCTCCATGTTACATAATATATAGTTGGGGTTTTCAGCTTCAGGCTTTCTCGATTAAAAACTATGTTATGTGCGATTGAATATTTTTGTTTATACTTCACATGTGTGTGCAATTAATTTTTCCGCAAAAGATTAACAAGTGGAATAGATTTAGTATCTTGCATAAAGTTAAATAGTGTGAGATCAGGTGGAACTTGGACATATGCATGCTTAGTGCATATAATTTCTACAAAATTTAGACCAAATTAAATTGGGTGTGTGTTAAAATATTCCTACAATTGTTTGGCTATGATTACATCCTCTTCAACTTTCTTCTAAAGTAACAAGGGAATCAAATATGGAGGAAACTGTGGCCTTATCCCTTCTTTCTTGTGGCATGAGCCTCAACTAGATATATCTTGAAGTCCATACCATCCCAATTTTTCAGAATATGAAAGTGGTTTCCTCTACTGACCCAGTCTCACACCATCCATCACAGATGGCACTTTCCTTATAGGTTTAACCACACTAAAAAAATAAAAAAAAATTTAGCGGAATTGTAAATGAGTACCAAAATGCCTCAATCCAAGTGACCAATGTTGTTTTGAATTTTCTTCCATAGATCCCCACTTAGCTAATAGAAAATATGTCACGGAATTTCACTTCAAAAGAGGTCAAATCAAAATTACTTACCTAGGCCACTCCCTCATTAATTGAGGTCATAAAACTAGGAAATAGTCAAAAGTCATTAGTAAAATAAAAGGCAATCTCCTTTCAAGTACCATAGATGGCTTGCTAAGGGAAAGACACTCCTAATCAATAAAACCATACAAGCATTTCTAGTCTACAATTTCTTAATAATTGTTTCCCCATAGACAACAATATAAGATATAAACAATGCTTTGGGATGGTATGAACACAAAGCGAAAAGGCATCTCTTAGCCTTGGGAAGATTAATACAGCTCTCAAAGCCAACTATAGTTGGTTGTCAAGAGAAAAGGACTATGGGTTTCAATGCTCTCAAAAATATAAATTTCCAACCTTCTTCACCCTAATGATAAAGGAAGACTTCAACAAGCACAAAAGGTAAAAAAATGTCGATCAATCTGACATATGCCTCCAAATAAATACATCACCAACTACTTTGCAAAGGAAAACCAATCTAGTGGGTTTCTAGGAATATTCAATGGCTCAAGGAAATCTATTGCAAATATTAAACACCAAAGGCAAGTGAAGAGATGGATAATAGCAAAGAACAATACAAAATGGTGACACTTAGCTAGAACCATAGCGATGACCAATAACTATAATTGTCAAACAAAGAAACAAAATCAAAACCACCTTACCATACATAGTTCAGAAGGGTTTTTCTAATTTGGTAGCAAAACACAACCCAAAATAAAAGGATAAACCAGAAGAGACAATAGTATTTGGACCCAAAATCCATGTTCATTTACATGGTAGCCAAACACAAATCCCTACATAGGAGAATCTAAGAAAAAAGAGAAGTATACATTAGCCCGTAACTTGTGAATAGATGAAAAAGAAAAAAATATCCCACTAGCTTCTCACTCATTATATTTCCAAACTAGGAAAATATTTAGGGCAGAGAAATATAGAAATCCAATGGGTGCAAATCCTGATATATCACTAAGGAAAAGTTGCACGAATTCTTCACAAAGTTTGCTGGAAAGTTGAAGCAGCATTGCAAACCCTCAACAAAAGAATCATAGACCCTAAGATAGATGCCCACACTGCACTTGAAGAACCTCAACCTCTCTGCAACACCAGGAAGGGACAATAGAGGCCCAATTTTTTCCTTTTCATCTGCATGCACAAAAATATTAGAATCACTCAAAACTAACTTGGAAACAAAGTGATTAATTAATGAATAAGAGTGACCAGAATCTACGTATCACATGCTAGGATTTCTGAGGGTGGCGTTAACAGTGTATCTTCTCTGGAGAATATTCTTGATGAGGCATGATCCGACATAGCCTCTTTCTCCTGTAACACAAACCTTCATGTCGTCTCTACCTTCGTGACTTTGCATTTTTATGAAAAAAATGTTACACAATGAATATGATATTGATATGAAAGCTGGAAAATAACCCCCCCTTAAAATAAAGTCACTCGCCTGATCTAAGCTCCTTACTTATCCGACATATCCAACACTTATATTCCCACTCAAATCCCTTGCTTAAACGTATTGAGTGACTCGCTTCACTCAACGGAATCTCACCCTCAACCTATCTTATAAATAACATGTTTTTATAAACAAAACACCACAATATCAGATTGGTGGGCCACAGGTGAAACAAAAGGGGAAACCATCGATAAATGACATGAAATAGCACACCATTTGAGTACAACTTAAATATCCAATTGTGGGTTTCATGAATAATCTGAAATAAAATAAATAAGATTGAGTGAATTAAACAAAAAACTATTCCAATAACTGATTTCTTCTCGATGCATTTGGTCACATCAAACCCTCACCTCTTTTCAAGATGTTTTGTTATCACTAAGTATGTTTTGGTGCAGTGTTGGGCTAAAAAGGACTTGAATTAAATGTTAGCCTCAGTCTCTCAGCAACACCAGGCAACGACGACAGAGGCCCAATTTTTTCCTTGTCATCTGTATGCACAAAAATATTAGAATCGCTCAAACCTAATTTGTAAACAAAGTGATTAATTAATGAAGCTTGCAACACTAGGCCACAATAATAGAGGCCCAGTTTTTTCCTTGTCATTTTCATTCACAAAAATATTAGAATCGCTCAAACTTAATTTGTAAAAAAAATGATTAATTAATGAAGACTGCAACACCAGGCAGTGACAGCAGAGGCCCATTTTTTGTCTAGTCATCTGCATGCACAAAAATATTAGAAACACTCAAACCTAATTTGTACACAAAGTGATTAATTAATGAATAAGAGTGAGAAGAATATATGTCTCATATACTAGGGTTTTTTAGGGTGGCATTAACAGTGTATCCTCTCTGGAGAAATTCTTGATGAGCCATGATCTGATATACCCTCCTGCTCCTATAACACAAACCTTCATGCCCTCTCTACCTTCATGGCTTTGAAATTTTATGCACAAAATTTTACACAACGAATATGATATTGATATGCAAGTTTAAAAATGAGAGGCTGAGTGCACACCCATTATGTAGATCGGATCCTCCTTAGCACTCCTCTGTCGCAAAAATGGCGGTAGTTAAATGTCAAAATTTGTCTCTACTCCTGAGTCCAAACCAGCTATCTATCATGCCTCCTTTTGCACCTATGTCGAAAACTGTAAAAAAAAACCATATGCACCAGTTAATGAAGTTTGGATGAAGCATATAACGTTCCTCATTTCACATATCAACATGTTCACAATAATCCTACTCGGCCTTGATTAACTCCATCAAAAAAACACAGCGTACGACATAGAGCACAACCTCCTTAATTTTGTGGAACTGTATCAAATTGTCAATGTTGATATTTCTACCCAATGCTTGCTACCAGCAGAATGTAATCCTCTCTTATTTATAGAAAGCAAGCTCAACATCGAATTTATTTATTATGTCTATTACAGATTTGGGCATCCAAGGAATATGAAGAAAACTCCTATCTATTTGATGCCATCGAATTTTTAATCTAATTTGCAATAGAAATTTTTATCTTTTCCTAAGATGATTTTGTCATCGATTTTACCTAAAATTCGACAGAAATATCATAAAATTAGAGATATATAACAACCTGTTATACCCTTCAACTAAATAAAATTAATTAATAATAACTACATTTGTACATTTTAAGGAGGAGGGCATGGCTTCATTATGAAATTCTTTTTGAAGGAATTTGTTTGATGTATGTATGCAACTGAGAGGCTATAGATATATGGTATTTGAGTGAAGGGAACCCACTCCTTCCACCTTCAGACTGGGATAACAACGGATTGTCTTTTGTTGATTTCTCACTTCATAGCAAATGTAGGTGGGGGTTGCATCTTCCTTGCCAGTAGAGATGAAATGCAACAGTCACCTCTCAATAAGAAAGTTGTTGTAGTTTGTAACCTATTTTCCTGGTAAGTGTTTGAAGGCTTTTCTCTGTGTGCATCAACAAATTACTAACAGTGGGCATGGCATAAATTCAAGAGCAAGAAGAATCTACGTATCACATACTATGGTTTCTGAGGGTGGCATTAACAATGAATATTCTTGATGAGCCATGATCCGACATACCCTCCTGCTCCTGTAATGCAAACCTCATGCCCTCTCTACTTTAGTGGCTTTGAAATTCTATGCACAAAACATTACACAGGGAATATGATATTGCTATGCAACTTGAAAAATGAGAGGTTGAGTGAAACTTAAATATCCAATTGTGGGTTTCATGAATAATCTGAAATCAATTAAATAGGATTGAGTGAGTTTAACAAAAATATGTTCCAACAACTGATTTATTCTAGACACATTTGGTCACTTCAACCCCTCACCTCTTTTCAACGTATTTCGTCATCACTGAGCACATTTTGGTGCAGTGTTGGGTTAAATATGACTTGAATTAAATGTTAGTCGGATCCACCAGAAGTGGAATACAAAATCTATTCCTAAATATCTATCATTAGCATTTTCACAAATCTATCATTAGCAGGATATAAATACTTACATCATCCTCCATTGAAAGAGGTCCACAAGCTTTTCGAGAAGCGGTTGGTATAAAAGTTTCTTCTGAATCTGGGTCCATGATTGAGTTCTTTTCTAAATTCGCTTCGAGAGGCTCCTGCGATAAAATTGACTCCATCTACTCGAGTTCCGTGGTTAATTCAGAATGCTCCAGCAAGAAATTTAGTTTGTACTCTATATAATTCAAATCTCTCTGGCTTGAAGTGTTGTTACAGTAGTGGATTACCCTCTTCGAGCTCTGAGCTCAAAGTTGAATCCTTGGATTCGATTCATGGGGAGGTCTGTCCCGATGATTGTATGGAGCTTGTTCCATCTCAACCCGACCTCGAATTCATCGCTGGCCCAGAGCCTTGTTTTCATCCCTCGAGCCACGAGATCCCTGATCTCGATCCTCCTTCTGTCAGTTCTCTTGATGTGATTGAAAATCCTCAGATCTAAACCTCCGCACCTCATGAATCATCGTTTCACCTCCTCCTCACCCAACACATAGCCTCAATCCTGCTTGAAACTCCATCTTCTTCCTGCGCAATCCCCGTAAAAATAATAATATTTCTACTAAATTTAACATTTTAAGCCATAATCTTATGCAGACTAATAAATTCAGAGCTAAAAAAAAAAAGAGCTAAAGCATCTGCACACAAACACTAGCATTTTTTTATTTGTTTTGGGTTGGGTTTAGTTAAAATTTTATTCGGGGAATTTATTTTTCATTTTTTTTTTAGAATATTTGAATTTTAAATAATTAATATATTTTTTATATTAAAAATTTTAAAATTGTTTTAGATTACAGATTGATCAATTCATAGCTAAACATCAAAAGAGCTAAACTATTTGGTTAACTTTTTAGCACAAACACTAGTGTTTTTTTATTTGTTTTGGGTTGGGTTTAGTTAAAATTTTATTGGGGGAATTTAATTTTCATTTTTTTTAAGAATATTTGGATTTTAAATGATTAATCAACAAAAATGGATGCGATTAAACCGGAAAACTTCTCTACACAAGATAATCATCGCAGAAGCCTCAAATCTATAATGATTAATCCATTTTTTATATTAAAAAATTAAAAATATTTAATCAATTAAAAATAATTTTAGAGTATGTTTTCAAATTAAAAGTAATTTTAATATTTATCAAGAATATCAAAGTGATCTTTGGATGGACTATATTGCCAATATTGTTTAATGTTCATGCATTTGAAGGATATTGCCAATTGTGTTTAGTGTTCAAGTTAATGTAATACAATGAAGAATGATTAACCTCCTAGGATCACATGAGGCCATGATTGTGTGACATCAATGATGAGGAATGTTGTTAGAATATACGAAAAGGGATCAAATAATAAGCAAAAAAATCAAAAGGTTAGACCTCCTTACTCACCTACAATGTCATGATCCTCCTATAAAATATAACAAAGGTATTCACATCTCCACACATACATATAACAAAAGGAAATGAGAAAAATGATGGAAAATATAAATCTAACTAGGATATAAAAGATATCTTTGGTATTTGGTAGAAGGATATCAATCTCACACCTCACAGACATAATTGAAGCCTTCCTTTGAGGTCATAATTTAAGGAGAGGATCAAACAAAGTTTGAAGAAATTATGATTCTCAACACTCAAATAATCCAATGAGTGAAAAATTCCATAGTAGGCTTGAATATATTCCTTTCATTGCTTACAGCCTTTGACAATAAAATGCAACTCATTGTTATAGATTGGGCATAAATTAAAACCATCATAGAGTGTTTGGCTATGATATACCATCAAATGTTTGTGTCATGTGGGAACTACATCAACGACATGAACGATTGGCTCATAGGGTCCCTTTTGTGTAGCCATTCATCAACAAAAGCTACTTCCCCAATGGGATAGAAGTGAAAATTGATAGTTGCAAAGGTAGGAATAATGGTGTCAGAGGTAATATTGTTTCCATAAATAAGAGAACCATAAATAGGCCCATGAAAACCATTAATATCTATTTGAGGTGCTACGATGAAAGAAATAATGAATAAAAAAGTTGTGGTCAATAAGATATGGATCATCAAGATGTTGAACCATCCAATGTAAAGATGGTTTTCAGTGCTAGTGATCTAGTTACATAAAAGACCTTATAAATTTGTGCTTTGGGATACCCCCGGGATTCAATAAGTAACCCAAAATGAGAGGATTTTTTGCTAAGGAGATTGGTTCATATCAATGACCTTTGTATTTAGCTCAAACATTTTAATAAATCTATAGTGATATCCTTTCACATCCTTAAATTGTAGCACCACAAGACATCTATTTTCCATCATGTATGAGAATTCAAGTAAATCCATATATATCATAAATCAGGGAATATAGTATACTATCCTAACAATATCTACTAAAACAAAAATTATTAGAACATGCCAAAAATGACATAGCGGGTATCAAATTATCATCATGAAAGAGAAAAGTGATAGAAACATATATTCTAATGCAAGAAAGTGTTTGTAAGACTTCAAACAAAACTAAGGCAGGGATGTTAACATACCAAGATTCTAGGAATTCTCAAACCATTTGGGAAATAGATTGGATAACATTACATTGATGAAAAAAACCCCTAATTATCTCTCTATTGCATTTTCAAGTCATGTTTTCTTAGTTCCAGAAGGGCCATACAACAAAACACCTTTTGGACGACTGAGGAACTTGCACTGCCCAAACAAATTAGGTCTCTGTAATGGAAGAATAATCGGCTCATAAATTTCTTATTTAACCTATTCTAACCCTCCAATTGAGTCAAAAGTTACATCAATATCATCTATATTTCTAACATCACAAGTTATTACAACATGTAAGAGAAAGGAATCGAAATCCAAAAAACATGGTTGTAACAATCAAACTAGGATAAAAAGAAGGATACAGTGATTAGAAACATACCATATGTGTAATAACACTAGGATGTGTAGCAAAAAAAAATATTGATAAGTCTACAGGAGATCAAAATGATTCAACCTTACTGTTGTGTAGGTAAATCCCCTCTGCGGACAGCGGCGATCCCTCTAGCCCTGGAGTGGGTCTAGCAACAAGGGAGCAAGTTGGACTTTCAGACTCCTAGCTAATGAATGAAAACGAGTTAGGATAGATGGCCTACCTTGGTCCAATGCTTTTGTTGTCGTTTGCAGCAGTGATCCGTCGATATTTGTCTTCACACGTCGCAATTTTTTAGTGGAAATATCCGTGTACCTGCATAAGGATCAAGTGAACGATGACAACATACAAAAACATGTTTTCATTCATAACTATTTGATTGGTCAAGGAGAATCAAAACTCTTTGCATATTATCAAACACAAAATTGGAAGCAGAAAAATAGTCTTGTATTTAAGATAAAGAGAAGAAGTTTACAACCAAAAAGCCTTGATGTTGCAGCCTCCTTCAATGTGTCCAGTCAAACATGTCTTAAGCATTCGTCGGGGATTGGAATTGGCGAGGCAATGGGCCTAAAATCTCTCTCGAAAATGGGTTCCTCTCTACTCTATTCTCACACCAGCTATAGTGAGGACTATTCAACTAGCTGAAACTATGTGAGAAGGATGTATTTATAGGAGAGGAGGAGGTGGTTTGGGATCCCTCATAAGGTGGAAGGGAGATCTTATCCTTTGGGAAATTGCTCAAATGTAGGAAATAAGAAACCAAAGGAAGGAATTCAACGTTATTTAGTTAAAAAAACCATGATGACTCTGATCACGAAGTGGTTAGGCATGGAAACTTTGTTTCTATTTTAAAAAACTTTCCAAAAACAACTCTTCGTGAGTAGTCCACTGAGATAGAGCGCCAATGGGCACGAGGCCCAGTGCTAATTTCTCTATGGACGCGAGGCTATAATTGCCTACCAGCATTGACCCAAAATCATTTGTTTTTTAGAGTCTGCTCCAGGAATAGTCAACAGAGAAAATGTTCTTCACATGCTAAGGGATGCAATGACACTTTTTGCAAGGTATGAAAATACACAGAAGTCACTGAAATTGTCCTCCAATATTCGAGATGGGGATTGCAGGGATGGTGAAAAAATACTGTGTAACAGATGCCCCCTAAAGCATGAGGTCTGAGAGAGAGGGAGAAGCGAAATGCTTTATGAGAACGTGTTCAAACCAAACACCACCGTTGGAAGACCTGCAAGTACAAGTACAACTGATATCTTTGATACATGGTTATGTGGCATGGGCGCAACCATCCATAATAGAGTACATATATAAAAACAAGATCTGTGGTATGGAAACAACCATCCAGCAAGAAGGATCAAGAAATAGACTTAGGTATGGTCGCAACCATCCAATTAAAAGAGTCATGCATATGTCATGATAAACTAAATCATCTCGCAGTATGGATTTTATCAGAGAAAACCCAGGGTCCTACGCTCCATCTCGACCCCAACAAGTACAAATTCAAGCATGTGAACGAGCGAGCTGAAGTCGAACATGCAAGAAAGTCACCTGATTACCAGCCAATGATAAAAGTTGTTAACATGCGTGAGAGAAACCACCAATAATGACAATGGCTCTCAAGGTACAACTAGTACAATCCATGGAATGTGAATAGTGAGTTGGCATCGAACACCTACAGAATCACTTGATCTAAGGCCAATGATGAGGACCTGACGTTGAATGCGAAGAACTTGCCATTGAGACATGCAAACTCCAAGGTACTGGAAGGGAGTCTCTAGATCAGCTTCCAAGATAATAAGCTGAAGTCGACAGGAAGTGATTTGGTCGAAGGAGGGCAATAATTTTTCCCACATCATCGACATGAGAGAGAGGAACAAGATGATAGTGAATCAAGACCAAAAATAGGATCAGAGGTTGAAAAATGCAGAAGGAAACTTCTCTTGAACATATTGGTGACACGACTCCGGAATTTGGTAGTATTTGACATCGGGGGATCTGAGGTCATGATGGCATGGAAAAGAGTGGATGAGAGGTAAAAAAAGATTACCCAAACCCATGGAGGCAAGAAATGACGAAATGGGATTTTCCCAACCCGACACAAATGCAGATGAGTATCATGTTCAAGAGCGACATACTGTCGATAAGACTAAGAACCGGTTCCATTTTTCCACGCCATTGTTGGCGAGTACCCCAATTATTTTTGAAAACAAGCTTGAAGGGGATAGCATGTGCTTTTCATATAATTTTTTCCTTCAGAAAAATCCATTCTAGTACATTTTACGAGCCCTAGGAAGGAGGAACTTGGTTACATCATGGTGACAGTTTCTGATGTCATTTAGGTTTTAACGAGTCTAACAAAGGAAGAAATCGACATCTTTTCATTTTTAGAGAGTTTGAAAAGAAGCATAAAAGAAAACTCTAGTAGGTCCCTTTTTGTAGGTAGTCTCACAGATCCGAAAAGGTAGAAAAGTATGTCTAAGAGAACCTCTTAGTCACGATAGGCTAAGGTATTCCTTTTTCGTACATAATCTATCCCATCCCGAAAAAGGGGTAAATGTATACTGGATAGATATCATTTCGCAACCTTCAATGAGTTCAAAATGAAAAGAGTCTTGACAATATTTTCAATTTTTGAGAGTCAGAAAAGAGTTGAAAGATGACTCCAGAGGTGACTTTTTGTGTTTTTACCAAGTCCAAAAAAGTATAAAATGCAACTAGTTACTTCATCATTGTCACGTTAAGGACCTATTGCTGCACAAGTAATGCACGTAAAACCCATTTTCCAAGATAAAATAGCAAAATAATCGAAAAATATGCTCAAAAACCTAATTATGGTTCTGAACAGTTTATAAAATGCTGAAAATAGTAAAAATAAATTACTTTTCACTTTTACCTCTTGTGAGCACTTTTTTACCCTTTTTCACTGTGATTTTTTGTAGAGTTGACAGCGGACAATCCAGAAGGCCAATCACGAATTCGTCTTTTCCAGGTAAGAGCTCATATCCTTGCCTGCATTTTGATATAATTTTCATTGCCTGCAATCTATTTTTCAGATATGTGGAGGGATTTTTGTTCAAATTAGGGTGCGGGTATCGGGCACGGACTCGCGCCAATCTGCCTTGAATCTAAATGGGGGCGTGCCACTTGGCACGACTATTTTTAAAACAGTCACGCCAACCGCGACCATAAATTTTAGCTTAGAATTAAACCAATTAACCCTTTTCAAACACTTCAATAGAAAATAATTTGACTAATGACAACCACATTGATGTATTTGCAGGTGTGAAAAAATGGTGATCGAATGGAAGGAACGAGAACATGGTGAAGAAAATGAGCAAGCCTTAGGCAATGTAAGATGCATGGATGTTCTCAGGGACTACGGGCTTAAGAAATACTTCATGGCACCATGTCTCTGACCTCAACCGAAGCTATTACAGTACCTAATCACTGTATGGGACATTGATCGGGAAATATTCATAATTCATGACCAGGAGCTAGAGATTGAGGTCTTGGATGTTTACTTCATAATTGGATTGTCACGGAGGGGGGCATTACCAATCCTGAAAAGTACCCAGCCCGCAATGGAAACATGAGCATGGTCATTGACAGTGTGTGCTGAGGGGCAAGGAAAGGATCCAAAAGTGGGAAGGTGGATATCCAAACCATTCCTAATTTGGCACTAAAATTAGTGTTTCACACCATCACGCGAGCTGCTGGATCTCAGGCTTCGCATGAGGCCACAAAAACACAGTTAATTCTTGTAGTAGATTGTATAGCACCCACTCTCTATAACTAGGCAGAGGTGGTAATGACCAATATGAAGTGCCAACTGACAAAATGCAAGAATGGTAAGCTGAAACAGTTCAGATATGGGTCCATCCTAGTCCCATTCATCTTGGAATGGTTACCAATTTTCCAACGTCAGGAAGTGATAGTTACTACACCACCAGCCCAAGAGCCATGGATGGTCCATTGGGTTGCTTTGATGCCAAGAATAGGAGGCAGTCAACAAATGTCCTGGAGACCAAAGTTATTTGAGTGGCTTCATCGACAATTGATTGTCATGGAGGACTGGCCCTATTCTAGCACAGAATATACTGATGATGCGGATCTCACACTCCCAGCAGGAGAGGATTGGGATGGAGAATTGGGTAAGACTCATTTTTTGATTTTGATGAGTAATATGATTTTTTTTTTGTTATATATGTTCTGATGTTAATCCATGTATTTGCAGATGGTGGTCCAGAAAGACCAACAGGAATGTCTCCAATAGCACGATGGATTCCTTGTGATTTTGACTAGGCCCCTCATGGTGAGGGAAGTGAGGAGGAGCAAATCGTACGCAACCTGGAGGGACTTACCAGAAGAGTCCCAGACTATTCATGATTTGATGATGTTCCTCGTGCATACGAGAGACACACCACAGCGGTTTCAAACCGTGTGCACCGCTTATTGAGGTGACTCGTGTGGGCAGTGACATGCTACCATGAGCACCATGCCAACTAGACACCTAGGCTTTTATTTTTGCATATTTTTTGAGAGACATGATGTCTCAGGATGTAACCAAAACATACATATTTTTTGAACTTATGATGCACGTGGATGCAAACAGTCGATATATAGATATATATGCCTATTTTCCTGTATGAATTGAATCATATGATGATGATGTTTTAAAATTTACGCAAATGTCTATCTAATACAATATTGGCTAATGTATTAGTTAACACATTCATTCATCTAGGAATATGTTGATATGTTATGTAATCAAAATGTCTTTCTAGTAAATGAAAACGTAAGTACAAACTTAAGATTTGAGGATTTCTAATAGAATAATGCCCATTAAGCTGAAGAACAACAAGCTGAGAGTCTAAGTTAACAATCAATGCACGAATGTCAAGAGTAATGGTCTCGGTTGAGTTCAATGACGACACTATATTCAGCGACATTATTTGTGGTTCATCCTAGACAAATACCTTGAAGGTCTATCAACTCACCATCAAGATCATAAATCACCCAGGCTGCAAAAGACAGATTCCGAGTACTGTGGGAGGCACCATATGTGAAACCGACATAAGGAGTAACAAACATCTGCACAATAAGAAATGACACAATAAACAAGAAAACCGCTCGCAAAGCACACCAAGCCAAAAATGTACAAAAATGAAAAAACAGCTATGTACAAAAGAAACATGCACGAGAAACTCATGCATAGTATTTTTTGAGATACAACCCATTTATGGGTTGATCCAGAGGGTAACCTTCATAATCAATTAGCTCATAAGCCCCGTTCTACAAAACACGCTTAACAATATTGGGCCCATGCCACGTGGGTTAGAATTTTCCTGCTCCCATCTTATCATGACCTTGGTCATACAGGAGGACGAAGTCTCCTTCTACAAATGAATGATGGGAAACTGACTGGTCAAAATTATCTTTGACCTGCTTCTTGTGTGCTTCTATGACAAGAGAAGTGAAGCAGAAAGTTTCATCAAGCCTCTCTAAATATAGAAGATGCTCTTCTTCTGGTGAAGTAGTAGGAAGAAATTCAACAGCTATCTTGAGAGAATGGATTTCACATTCAATCAGAAGGGTAGCTTCCAGAACATAGACAATCTGGAATGGAGTAAATCCGGTCGCATCCTTCACTGAGGTTCTGTAAGCCCATAGGGCTGAAAAAAACATGAGATTCCAGTTTGACTTGTGCATCCCAATCATACGTTGAAGCATAGTGACGAGAACCTTGTTCATGGCTTCAACCTAGCCACTAGCTTAAGGGTAGTACGACATTGAGCTGTCGTGACATAGATCCAACTTAGAAGTCCACTGAGCCATCATGTAATAACGAAAATGAGAACCATGATCGGTAAAAATGGCTTGAGGGACACCAAACCTAGTAATGACATGATTTAATAGTAATTGTGTGGCTGTCTTACTATCAACTGTAAGTGTAGGCATTGCTTCGGCCCATTTCGTGAAGTAGTCAACGACGACGATAATATAAGAATGCCCCCCGTCCGAGTGAGGGTTACACGTCATAAAATTGATGCCCCACTTCACAAAGGGACCAACGGTAATGACATGACGAAGGTGTGTGGGTGGCACGCACATCTTGCGCTGATAAATCTGTAAATCGTGACACTTACGGACAACAACAATGTAGTATTTAAATATGGTGGGCCAGAAATAGCTAGCATGAATAATCTTCTGTGTAGTAGCATATCTTGACATGTGACTGCCACAAGCACCAAAGTGGCAATCATTGAGGACCTTCTTGGCCTCCTCAAGGGTCAAACACCGCCGGAGAACAAAATCAACTCTGATGCGGTAGAGAGTATCTTTGACTATGCGATAAGGTTGCGAATGATGGAGGATGCGTCGACGAGCATCCTTCGTCAACTCAGATCAGAAGGTGGAAGTTTGAATATATACGATGATATCACCGTACCAAGGATCAAGGGTGCTAATAAGAAAAAGTGTGTCGTTCGGAATATGTTCCTCGGAACCAGACAGAGCAGAATCAGAAGGGAGAGAGAAAATCAAGTCGACGAAAATTAATGATTTGTTCGATTTGGCAGTAGTAAACTCCAAATTAAACTCTTGGAGGATGAAAATCCACTTCGAGTATTTTCCTCCCAGCAATTGACGAGTCAATATATAAGTTATGGGGTTGCAATCAGAAATCACGGTCACTATGCGCAATAGAATATAGTGATGAAAACGTTGAACAGCTTGAACAACAACCAACGACAACTTCTCGACATGTGCGTAACGTGTTTCAATATCGAGAAGATTATGATACCAATAGTAAATGATGTGCTTGTCACCATCATCATCGTCTTGTACCAGAACCATGGAAATAGTACTAAAGGCAGTAGCCAAATAGAGGGTGTAATCGCGATGATAATTGGGAGGACACAACAGAGGAGCATTGATAAGCAACATATTTAGTGCATCGAAGGATTTTTTGGAAATCTCATTCGAGAGGAACGAGATGCCTTGCTTAAGTAATCACATAAATCCTTTGGCCACTTCTGCATAATTTGGTATAAAACGATGCAGGAAGTTAGCTTTCCCTTACAGACTCTATAGTTGATGTAATGAGGAAGGAGAGGGGAGATTAACAATAGCTTCAACTTTGAGTGGATCGAGACGAATTCCATCTTTAGAGACAAGAAACCCTAAGAGCCTACCAGAATCAACGTAGAAAATACACTTATGCGGATTGAGCCAAACTTTATAGCGTCGACAACGAAGAAATGTTTGGTGGAGATGATGTGGGTGGTCTTTACGCTTAGCTGAATGAGCCAGAGGGTCATCTAGGTAAGGTTGAACAAGGCGCTTGATATCATGAAAAGCATATGACATTGCTCTTTGAAATGTAGCCCCAAAATTTTTAAGACCAAATTGGATCTTTTTATAGGCGAAATTACCCCAAGGACAGATAAAGGCAGTCTTGTGTTGATCGGCCAGAAGAATATTAATTTGGTTGTACCCAGAAAACCCGTCCATAAGGGAAAAGATCTCACTCCCAGCACAATCGTCAATGATCTGGTCAATAAAAGGAGTGGGATAATTATCCTTCGGGCAATCTTGGTTGATATCACGGTAATCAACATGGACACGAATAGTTCCGTGTCTTATCCACAGGAATGATATTAGAAAACCATTCTGTCAAAGGAATCAGATAAATGAAACCAGCTCTCAGAATTTTTTCAACTTCACCTTTAATAACGGCCACATTTTTAGGGTGCATGGGACAAAGACGCTGGCGAACAGGCCTCGCACCAGGATAAGTAGGAATCTCATGCACCACTATACTTGGATCAATGTCGGGCATTTCTTCGTAAAACTAAGCGAAAACGTCGTGAAACTCGAAAAAGAGACTAATGTAGACCTTGATCTCATCGAGAGAATATGTCACCCCAATATGGATGTTCTCGACAACCCCCGGTTTGACAGAGATGTCGATAGGCATCGTTTGTGTGATGTTTCCCAAGTTACCTTTCGCAAAGACTTCATGTATCAGGATGGGCATCTGAAGCGGATGATAAGGAACTTGAGAAGCGAACTTCTCGAGACAATTAGACATGGCCCCAAGGCCAGGCATGGAAGAGGAAAAATTATGAATATCTTCCCAAGGAGGATCCTCAAGAGAGATAGTTTCCACGATGGCCTCATCAGTGGGAAATATCTCATTTAAGGGATCGGGTGAATCCGAAGCGCCGAGCCAAGGGGATTGAGAATAAGTATCAAGATACATACTCAAAGGAGCATGATCATAAGGAGGAGGAGCTGAAGCCAAAATAAGTTCATAATGATCAATCACTATTGGGCTTAACAGCATCGAGTCACCAAACGAATCAATATGCTCGAGCGAAGGGATGACCCACGGATCATAGGACCTGGAGATCATGTTAACCTAAGAAGTTTTGGGTGGAGGAAGAGGAAAAAGGCCCATGAGGGTAGGATATTTGAAAATACCTGGCCCTATGCTCTCATAAGGCATAGGAATATGATCTACATATGGGGAATTTCTCTCAAAAGATGAAGAATTGAAAAAGGTCAACTGATCAACAATGATAATCTTTCCTTCGTGAGGAAATCGAAGAACATGAAAGAGCATGAACGGAATGCACAACATGGTGTGAGTCCAACTGAGACTGAAGAGAATATTGTAATTGAGCTTGGCGTCAATGACTTCAACCTCAACGTTAATTTTTTTTCCTTCCAACGTAATAGGTAAACTAGCGAGAACACCGAGAGGGCGAGATTCCCTTCCATCAAAAGCTTCTAAAGCATTTGGAGATGAAGTGAGGGTTGGAGAGTCGATGGATTTCTAGTAGGCAGATGACTTTCCAGCAGGCATATGACATGACGCACGTAGATGCACCCTCATCCATGATCGCTCGATGGATATTCTTTCCATTAATCCCAAGTTGGATGATCAGTGCAAGCTGGTGAGGGAGACGTGGGATGAAATTTTTCAAATCGAAAGTGATAAGGCTTGAATCGGCGGGATCAACCCCATCGATGGCAGATAACAAAGCCTTTCGTTGAGACAGACAAGTCTAAAGTACTTCTAATGTAGACATAACAGATGGCGCCTGAGCTAAATCCTCAACAATGCTGTAATGCTGAGTAGCACAGGCGTTAGGATTGTAGGAAGAATTATAGAGTACACCTTTGGAATGTGGTCGTACAATGGGCTCTTGGGCCTTTCAATATGAAGAGGTCTAGAAGCAGACAGGGGAGGAGGACCATCAGCGATTTCCTTCCCTGCTGCGTGACGTGGTTTGGTATAATCTTTCGATCGAGTAGCAAAAGAAACGGATGCAGGACCGTTCATCATGAAAACCTGAGAGCCAAATGGGGCAGAAGACTAAGGTTGCTCCACCAACTGAGTTTTTTGTGATGGGAAAGGTTCTTTAAGAACATCTGAAGTGCCTTGGGTGCCTTTTAGCAATTGACTCACTTCAGTCCATCGGGGATAGTCCTTGGTGAAATTCTCTTTGTCACAAATCAAACAAGGGTACTTCGTTTTTCGCGGTGAACCATCATCAGCATGAGATTTTTTAGAATCCTGTTTCAGGGTATCGACTTTGGCTTTACCTTTACCATTCTTTTTACCTTTAGAAGTTTTATCCGCCGGATTGGACTGGACGAAATTCACTTCCACGGTTTCACCAGAATTCAGAGGTGGCTGAGAAGAAATATCGTTGGAAGTAGTAGATTTTTTCTTTGGAGGATTTGGAGAAGACTTATGAGAAATTTAAGACATAGAACCGATGATATCGTCGACGGATGGCGTCGCTGACGCTTTGGAAGTTCTAGGTCGAGGTACATTGGGGAAGAGTTCATACAATGTGCCGGACTGAGAGTACACGAGATCAAGGTAATCATACGAGCGATGGCTTGTTCCTTAGTAACACATGCCCCTATAGCAATGTCCTTAGCAATCGGAGCAACGAAGGAGGTAGTGACCCAACCAGTTAGAAGCTGATCAGGAATCTCAAACTTGATCAAACGACAAGGACGCCTCCATTCATGAATATGATCAGAGATATGAATAGCTCAATCTTGCTTCAAGGATGTGAGGAGGTGTGTCCCAGTTTCATACCGAACTGGTAACTGAAAGTGCGTGAGAAATTTCATGGCTAAGGAGTTGAAATCTTGGAAGACGCCACATGATAGTTCAATGTACCACTTGGCAGCAACACCAGTGAGAGTCTGTTGGAAAAGACGAAGTCGAAAGGAATCGTCAACCCAAGAGTTAGAGGAGCACCAAATATGGTACGTCATAACATGCGCTTGGGGGTCTTCTCTGGACTTGCCCTGAAATTTGGGAAAATCGCTAAGAATTTTAGTTGGAATTAGGGGGAATATGGATTATGAAGGATAGGATCATTTGTCAACTTTGACACATCATTAAGTTCCAACGTAGCAAGGAAAGGTAATTAAGGATTAAAAGGCATTACAAGTCATTGATAAAGACTAGTATTAGGATTCCACCCAGGTTGAGAGAAATTCTGCCCCCATACGTTTTGTCCCGGATAATTATGTCCATAGGGGTTATAAGCCTGATAGTTCTTTCCATACATGGGTTGAGGACCAGGATATTGATTCAAAGCATACCACTGAGGTCCTGTCTGAGAAATATATGGATTTTTCTGCGGAATGTAAGCAGTGCCTTGAGGTGCATTATACAACACTTGTGTTTGATCTTGAGGAAGATACACAGTGCCCTGAGGAGCATTGTATACCACCTAGGATTTAACTTAAGGAAGATAAGTAAAACCTTGGGGTGCAATTTATAATACCTAAGATTGACCTTGAGGAATGAAAGTAGCGCCTTGAGGCTGAACGGGTTGCCCCTGGATGCAGGTTGACCCAGATACTGTGCTTGAACAAGCTGTCCCTGTGGTGCAGGTTGGCTTGGATGATGAGAACCACTAGGTTTCCCTTGTGGAAAAGGTTGGCCTTATGGTTGGAATGGGCCAGGTTGCTCCTGAAAACCTGGTTGACTCAGCACAGTACCGTAGGGTTGTCCTTGTTGTACAAAAGTTTGGCCTTGCTGACCATAAGGCTGGTGCTATTGCACAAAATGTTGTCCCTGTTGAGGATAGATTTTCCCCCCGAGAACATAAGATGCTCCCTGTTGAATATGATGTTGACTAGTAGGACCGTAGGGTTGTCCTTGTTTGACCGAATGTTGTCCCTGGAAGGGTTGTCCTTGCATACCATAAGGTTTTCCCTGTGGACCAGAGGGTTGTCCCTGTTGGACCGAAGGTTGTCCCTATAAGGGTTGTCCTTGTGGACCATTGGGTTGTCCCAGCTGGTATACGGTCTAATTGGGATCAATCGAAGCCAAATAGACGGGATTAACGTAAACGTCATAATGATGCAGAGGATTACCAGAAGTTTGCAGTTATTGAGAACCCTTAGAGGCGAAATTCTGTCGTTGAAAACCCTGAGAAGTGGAATTCTGCTGTTGAATGGCCAATAAATACTCATCGAATGTAAAAACACTAGGAATGGAAGTAGAGGCCATTGGCACACTACTAGAAGGTTGGGTTCCTGCAACATGAGGTTGTGATCCACTCATGTTGGTCCTAACAGGTATCGTGGGATTGATAAAAATGGACCTACGAACAACATAAGACGTTGATGATGATTGAGTCATACTAACAACCGGTGCAGATGAAGCGACACAGACAGTGGTTCAGACAGGAACATAGGTTATAATCGTTGACGTCATGGGAGTCGAGGGTGATGCCTTCGATACCGAGACGATCCAGCTCCTTGAGGGAGTTGATGTATCAGACCATATTGGATTCTGATACAATGATTTAACGCCATAAATGATATGACCCAAAGTATGATAACCGCGTGGGAGAGATACCGGTTGTGAGGAAGGTTGACCTGGGACACAAGGAAAGTTCTCCGGAGGGAGGTGATGATCTCCTGTAGAAACATAAAGCTCTTCACTACTAATGGGACTTGAAGAATCCATGTCAAATGAAGCCAGTTGATCTTCGAAAAGGCGACGAGTAGTGCCAAGTAAAGCAGTAGCTAGTAAAGATGGTTCTGAAGTAAGAGGAGGGAAGTCTCACTCGTTCCCAAAACTAGACCAAGCGTTCTAAGGTTTCCAATTGATATCAAATGGCTCTTCAAGAGGAGATCAGGTAGCAAGAGGTAAGATACTCAGAAGAATAGACTACCAGAACTCGACAAACCTAGTGGGTGGAGATGCTTCCGAAGAAACTTCAGGGGAAGGATCACCACTAGGAGGCAATGAAGAGGATGACTAAACTAGTGGTTCTGCCACGATGACTGTGTTTCAAAACAAAAGAGAACTGAGATGACTAATTCGAGGCTTCAAGATCAAACACTAAGGAACTAAATAACAAGCCAAGAAACTATCTTTAACGGGCATGTAATTGTAGGTAATTGATTTTATGACATTGAAACAAAACTCCGTCATTTCATATTTTAAGAATCAAGAAACAGGAAAAATATGACTCTAGTCACTTTCAGGTTGAAACGAGCGTGAAAAGACAAGTGCTCGAGGATATTTTCAATTTTAGAGAGTCACAAAAAGACCAAAATGACTACTCAGGAAATCTAATCAAGAGGGTGTACCAAGTTTCCGTGAACTGCAATATACACATTGGTGATCAAATGAAAGATAAATGACCAAGGACTTGACGTACGTGCAGGAAGTATCCCCGAATGTTGTGTTTAGTGTATCATGGTTACAGGGCGGCAGACTCGGCTTCATATGGATAAAGGATGTAAACCTATGAGGGTCTCCCTTTATATACTTGACGGTATGGGGAGCACAAGTCCGTACTAGCATTGTCTAAATCCATATGGCAAACGACAACTACTAGGTTTAATAACACCAGAACACGTCACTAGCCTAGACCTCTAAAATATGTGCGTTAGGTTTCAATGCTTCCTTAGGTTGATTGAATTCATTTTAACGTTGACCTTGAATTAATGTTTCGATTTCAAGGCCTTAACAAATGTGATCTCGAATTTTTAAATGCACAACTATATGCAAAATAAAATCATTCCAATTCAATGAATGATAGCTAAGAGAGGGATAGGAGTCTATGACAAAGCAAAAATCAATTGAATAAAAGAGAATTTTCCCTAATGCATCTAAGACAACCAAAGAAGAAAATGAAAAATCTCTTTCCTTGTTCACTAAAAGATACTAATGCAAAAGAACATTTTCCATTTTCAAACTAAGAGAAAGAATGCAAATTTTGTCTTTTTAGATAAATGAGAAGAAAAATGAACTATTATACTAAAAAGAAAAATGGACACTAGCTTTGAGCAATTCGAATGAAAATATCTAAAACCAAGAGATCAATATAACACGAATTAAATACAGTCAAAACAAAGATGCACTCTTTCAAGCAAAAAGAGGGCTTTCGAACTGGTTCAACGAGCAATGTAATCTATGCTCATGGTGACGAATGAAGAACTAAACGAAAACCAAGGCGATCATTCAAAAAACCAAATATATGTAGAACAGAGAGAAAAGCTGAAATAATCAGTCAACAAACTAAAACGAGACAAACCAAATGGACTCAAACTCAACTTAGAAGGCTTAGTGAGGAGAGAGTTGAACAAGCAGCAAGAGACACCTAGAAACCATAGGATGACTAACTCCACTGATTAGATTATGTACAAACAGCTGAGAAGAACGAGACGAGAGAGTCAAAACAATATCAGTGGACCAACTGAAAGATAAAAATCCAATCTAGAGGCAAGAGAAACTGACAAAACTCAAGAATAAGGCTAAAATTTTGACCTACAGGATTCAACGCATCTTTTTAGCTGTAATCTGTGCTAAACAGTGGTTGGCGCACCTGTGACAAAAGCAACAAGCACCAATCGAAGTGACTGTTCAGGGAAAAGAAGCTCTGACCTAGAAAACCATGGGAAAAAATAAAACCACTGAGCAGAGGTCAGAATCGACACTCTCGGACTGAACATGATGGATGAAAATAATCAAACAGGCAAGACAAAGCAGAAAAACGATGAAACGACCAAATTCGAATTGAAAAGAAAAACATTAGATGAACAACGAACGAAGACAAACACACTGATCCCCAGTGGAGTCGCCAACTTGTTGTGCAGGTAAATCCCCTCTACGGATAGAGGCGGTCCCTCTAGCCCTGGAGTGGGTCTAGCAACAAGGGAGCAAGCTAGACTTTCAGACACCTAGCTAATGAATGAAAACAAGTTAGGATACATGGCCTACCTTGGTCCAATGCTTCTGTTGTCTTTTGTAGCAGCGATCCGCCGATCTTTGTCTTCACATGTCGCGGTTTTTCAGTGGCAATATCCATGTCCCTGCACAAGGATCAAGTGAAAGATGATAGCATATGAAAACATATTTTCATTCATAACTATTTGATTGGTCAAGGAGAATCAAAACACTTTGCATATTATCAAACACAAAATTGGAATGAGAAAACCAATCTTGTATTTAAGATAGAGAGAAGAAGTTTACGACCAAAAAGCCTTGACGTTGCAACCTCCTTCAATGGGTCTAGTCAAACATGTCTCAAGAATTTGTCGGGGATCAGACTTGGCAAAACAATGGGCCTAAACTCTCTCTCGAAAATGGGTTCCTTTGGTTTTTAAGCTCCTATGGTTATCATTTATTGAAGAGCTTCCCGAATTATCCATAGTATTAAGGAACATTTTTCGACGTTTTGAATCCCAACAGGGATCCATCATCAGGACATTTGAATGAAGAATTGAGAGAAGGGTTTTAATTTTAACAATTATTGATATTATAAAACTCTTCGCGGGACAGGAAGAGCTGAAGAGGATAGTGAGGAATATTCGCTATGATATGGATGAAATTGTTGTTGGCTTGGAAAAAATGGAACAATTCATTGTCTCAGACTCCGAAACCCAGTCCGTACTTCCACAAAATGAAGAAGCAATGATAAATGCTCCTACTATCAACATGGTCAGTGCAACCTCCTCACCAGATTGTCTAATGATCATATTGTATGATTGAATTATGTTCATTTCTTCTCATGTCTGGAGCTTCTCTCATGGGGTATAGTGTTGTAGTTGATATTGGTCTTAAGTTTGTGGTTGTTCATTGTCTCCTATGTGTGGTATATGTAACTAGAGTTCAAACTGTGATTGGCTTTGTCTCTTTGGTCTCTTCTTCTTTCAGTGTAAGGTCTACAATCACCACAGCTTTATTGACAACAATATTGTGGTATGTTGAACAATTCAATACTATGCTTAAAAAAATATCAATTGTAATTTTATTCTTTTTTGGAAATTAATAAAAAACATGGATCAAATATTAAAAAAAAATTGTTTTAAGTTATTTTATTTTAATTTATTTTAACAATTATTTAAGGAATTTAAAAAATTTGTTAGCTAATGATAACACAATTGGAAAAAAGAATAAACATTTAATATAGTTTATATGTTTAAAAAAAATTCCATATACAACCGAAATTTAAAATTTTGAAAATTTATAAATATAAAAGAAAAGAAATCATATAAACATTTAGTGTAATTTATATGCTTAAAAAATTTGTCATTATGAAAAAATGTTTATTAAAAAAATACATTTTAATATTAAAAAATTATAATTTTTTATATAACATTTTTCTTATTACATTTGTTCTTAATCATTTTCCCTCATTTTGGTGATTTAAAAACTAAAGAAATATGAGTAGATAAAAAAAATTAAAAGTTTATAAATATAAAAAATAAATATATCATATAAACATTTAATTTACATGCTTAAAAAAAATTGTCATGATAAGCTATGAAAAATTGTTTATTAAAAAAATACATTTTACTATTAAAAAATTATAATCTTTTTTATAACATTTCTCTTATTACATTTGTTCTTAATCATTTTGCACTCATTTTGGTAATTTAAAAACTAAATATATACGAGTATATTAAAGTTTAGACTACCATTTTTGACAATTCAAGTTTGAAAACCATGAAACAATAATAAACAACAAACAATGAAACAATAATAAACAAGTTAATAATATTCAGGAGAACAGAAAAATAGATTTAAAAAATAGAAATAAATAAATAATAAAATTAAATAAAATTAAATTATGGCAGAAACATAATTTTTTTGAAACAAAGTTAAATTAATGCCGCTATAAAAAAAACCTGATGCGTAATACCTGCAGCGACAGATATAATAACAATATCATTATAATTATAATTATATATTAAAAATTATTATTTAAAAGTATATTAAAATATAATATTATAAAAATATTAATTTAATTTATAATTGAAAAATTAACTATTTTAAAAATTTTAAAAAATAAACATAAAACAATATGTTGTTTTCCTATTTATCTATTTATTTAAAGAACTCAACAAACTCCACGTTAGTAAGCATGGATATAATTACCATTATTTAAAATGACCATACAAACTACTTATTATAGTTCATGTGCTGAAAAAATGGTCATATTGGATGTCGTCCAAGCAATGTACACTTTTTCGTAAGATACTATTCTTTTTAATGTGGCAATTGTCTTATTATTTAAAATTACCATACAAACTACTTATTATAGTTCATGTGCTGAAAAAATGGTCATATTGCATGTCGGCCCAAGCCATGTACACTTTTGAGTTTATATCAAGATACTAGATATTTTTTTTAATGTGGCCATTTTCTTAATCCATTGATTTTCAATCACTCAAAAATATTTTTTTTTATTATATATATATATTTAACGCGAACGGTTATGTGATTTTATTGATAATGAGGATTAGATTGGGTTAAGGTCTAAGCAACTTTTAGTACAAATTGTTGGTATTTCTCTCTTACATTCTGAAATACAATTATGGTATGCAGCTTTGAACAGGTATTCCATCATTTCTACTGAGTTTTCTTTTAGCCAAGAGACAACCTTTGCTGGCATAAGCGTCAGTTTCTTTGTTTGACTCTCTTAGTATGTGAAAGCATTTGAAGGAGGTGAATTCTTGAAGGATATATCTCATCCTTTGCAGATTTTTGTTTAGCCTGACATCATTTAACTGTCCTTTCGAGTATATCTTTTTTATTAGAATTTATGAGTCTCTGAATACTCGTAGCTCCTTGTGTCCTCTTTCTTTGGCAATTTGGCAGGATTTTATCAGACTCGACAATTCTACTTGATTATTTGTACGTTGTCCTAGGCCCCAGCTGTAGGACACTCTTGTATGTCCATCAGGGGCATATAGGAGTCCCTCAGCACCCGCATTCCCACGTTTGCCCTTGGATGCTCCGTCAAAGAAGAGTGTTGTTGTTCCTTGCTTTCTCCACCAGCTTTGGAAGATTCCATCCTTGTCTCTTAGTCTTCACTCTGAGTTGTGTTGGGGTTTTGTTGTGCTTTGATTCCTGTGTCGAAATACATAAGTACTGAACCATATTTTTTCCTCTGGATGCAATGTAGAATCGGGTTTAAGGAATTGGGTGCTTAGTGTTTCGATAAGGAGACCTTTTGCTTTTGCAGCTACACTGATGGGTTTCCAGGCGTTGTTGTTGAATATCTGTTCATTCCTGGCGAGCTAAAGTTTCCAACATATGTACTTGGGAATGTTGATCCAGACTTGGGCCCAAAGAGATTTGTTGATGAGGGTAAGAGGGTATCTGTCCTTCCATGTTTGATAGAGTTCGATTACAGAGATTTTGGAGGGGACTACAACTTTGAGACCATGGAGAATAAGAGTCCAGACTTTATTAGCAAAGGCGCAGTCCACAAATAGGTCAATGGATTCCGAGGATTGCTTGCAGAGAGCGCATTTGTGCAGCCCAGCTATGCCTATTTTCAACAAATTTTCTCTTGTCAATATTTTTTTATGCATAAGTATCCAAAAAAAGAAATTTATTTTTGGCAATGCTAATTTATCCCATACCTGATTCCAAAGACTTGCAGGGAGGTGAATTTCTCACTGTGATTGCAGAAGTGTGTAACCTTTGGCAGATGTGTAATTTCTAGAGGGTCCCCATCCCCACTTATCTTCGGCATTTTTGTGCACTAGGGCAGCATCCTTGAGCTCGGCCTTGAGCGATTCTGCCTATTAAGAGAGGTGATCTAGCACGCTGTTGACTTTCCAGGCTACCCAGTTTCCATCCTCATCCCAAATGGAGATGTCATATAACGTTTTGGTGCCTCTGCTCTTCAACAAATCACAAATTTCAGCAAGGGAGGCATCGGTTTCAATCGGGGCGTGGACCATAATTTTATCTGTCCAGACTTTGATTCTTCTACCGCTTCCTGGAATGCGATATAGGTGCTGGGAGAAAAACTGAGTTCCTTTGATGCAAAGGCTCCACCATTGCGTGCATTTTCGATTGTTGGATTCCTGTAAGTTCCTTAACACCACTGCTGGAATGTATTTGTGCCTAAGGGTGCGGCTTGCTGGGTGTGTTGGATCATTGTGCATCTTACGTAGTAGCTTGCAGCCCAATGAGATGTTTGCGAGCCCCAGATCTCTAATTTGAAGGTCGCCCTCACATAGGGAGCATCTGACTGTTTCCCATTTCACCAAATGTAATTTGCGTTGGTTGCCTCTTCCACCGTGCCACAAGAAATCTCGCATTAACTTATTTATCTGTCCAATGATCGATTTAGGGGCCAAAAGATATGAGGCTTGGTATATTGGTAAAGCAGAGAGGAATGATTTGATCAAAATTAACTTGCCTCCATATGTTAGCCACTACCCTCCCCAGGCATCGATTTTCCTTTTGATTTTATTTAGCAATCCCTCCCACAGTGTAAACTTGTTTATCCCCAATGTGAGAGGCAAACGAAGATAACTTATCTTGTCCCAACTGGAAAATCCGTTGAATCCGGGGATTCTGGCAACTTTCTGCAACTCTGTCTCTTCCACATTCCAACTGTAAACAACGCTTTTCCTTTCGTTAATCAATGCGCTAGAGACTCTGCAATAAGCTTGAAGGGTAAATTTGAACGTTGTGGCTATTCTACAGGAGGCTCCTCCCAGCATTGGGGAATCATCAGCAAAAAGAGCATGGTTTATTGGGTCAAGCTCCTTCATTATTCTCAATCCTAGGGCGGCTCCATCTTCCTTGTCCTTCTCCAATTTTCTGCTGAGAGTTTCTACCAATAGTGTGTATAGGAAAGGAGGGATGGGGCATCCTTTTCAGCCTCCTCATTGCTTGGAAGTAACTAGATGGCCTCCCATTTATCAAGGGAGCAATCCAAGGTTTGCTGGTGCATGCTTTAATCAAATTGACAAATTCTTGCGAGAATCTAAAGGCTAGAAGAAATTTATAGAGGAATGACAAATTTACCCTGTCGAAGGCGTTGGCCATATCCAACTTGACCAACATTCCTTTCTCTTTTCTAAGATTGCTGGAGTGCATGGTTTCTTGTACTTGAATCATGTTATCCAAAATGTGTCTTCCTTTAACAAAGCCTCCTTGCGAATTGGAGATGAGGCTGCCAAGGAGAGGCTTTATTCTATTGGCAAGAAGTTTTGTAATAATCTTGTATGAGGCGTTGCATAGAGAAATAGGCCTGAACCTATCAAAGGAACCAAGATTTGATTCTTTCGGTATAAGATCTAAAAATGTAGAGTTGGTGTTGCCCCTCATTTTTGCTTTTAGTAGGAATCCTTTGATCATCCTAACCAGATCTGTTTTGATTATATCCCAGCATATCCTATAAAAGGAATGGTAAACCCGTCCGGCCCGGGAGCTTTATCTGGTTCCATGGACCAGATAATTTTGTTGATGTCTTCCTCATTTATTTGATACATAAGGGCTGTATTTCCCTCCTTATTTACCAAGGAGGGGATGTTGTTAAGGAATTCTATGTTGTCCTCTTCACTGCCATCATCTCCTTTGCTATAGAGATTTTGGAAGTGGGAGGCAACAACATCTTTAATTTGATATATACCTTTGCAGAGCATCCCTTCTGAGTTTGTGATCTCTGAGATGTGATTGCAGGATAGCCGGGCTCTGCACTGTCGATGAAAGTAGGATGTGTTCCTATCACCTGATTCTAGCCAGAGGTTGCGGGACTTTAACCTCCAGTATTATTCTTCATTCCAAAAGGCTCAAAAGGAGATGTATTGAGCAGCGTTCTCTCTATCCAATTCTGTTTTTGTGATATCTGTGGTGTCCATTTCCATTTGTAGATTTCCCAATTGCTGCATTGCTTCCTTTCTTTGACTGTTGGGAGTACTTGTAAGTAGTTTGCTCCATTCCTTAAGAGATTTTTTGTGTGTTTTAATCTTTGTTACCATACATAGCTAGGGGACCCACTGACAGTGGTGGCCCAGGCCTTTCGGACTATCTCAGAAAACCAGCTTTTTTCACTCCATATAGGACTAAATCTGAATGGGATTGGGCCTAGATTTTCTTCCTCTTCCAACGAGAGGAGGATGGGTTTGTGGTCAGAGTTGAGTTCGGGGAGAATGGTTGAGGAGATAAGCCTTCTTTCCATCAGCATATTTCTTTGTACTAAGAACCTATCCAATCTAGCCGAGATGTGATCATCCCCTGTCCTATTGTTGGTCCAAGTATATAATCCTTTCTTTGGTTTAAAATCTATTAAATCCCACTGCAACATTAAATCTTCTACCACATGTATCATTTGGTATTTACTTCTTCTACCTCCTCTTTTTTCTTCTGCATTCATCACTATGTTGAGGTCTCCAACAATGATAATATTATTTGGGGAATTCATTCCAAAGAATTCATTTAATGATTTCCAACACTCTTTCTTTTTTGCATACATTACTAGAACATATAAATTGAAGAGAGAGAGGGTTAAATTACTTGCTCTATGTTTCAACTTGGTATAGCTCCAATGCTGGGTGTTGAAGGAGCTAACTAGCCTGAACTAATATTCCTGCTAGAGGGTGGCTATTCCTCCTGAGGATCCCATTGCATTTACTGCTTTCCCTGCATTCTTCTTCCATTTCCTTTTGCTGATCTCTAGAAGGGCTTCCCCTTCGATTTTTGTCTCTTGGAGCGTGAGGATATCGGTTGGTTCCATTTTCATTAGGTCCTTGACCGCTTCGATTTTTGACGGGTTTCCCAGTCCTCTACAGCTCCAAGAGATGATTCTAATTACTTACTATTGGGGGTGGATGAAGATCCTCCCTTTGAAGGCCTTGTTCTGGTGCTCCTTCCTATTGACATTTTTATTGTTGGTTGGCTTCCTTGGGTCTTTTGTATTTCTGCTTCTTGCTCCCTTGCTTCTCTATGGGAATTTCTTCCTGCTCTTTTAGTAGGTCTTTCAAGGATCTCATCCTCCGAAGAGTTTGGCGATTCAATAATTTTTTTCTTGGCTATGTTTGCATATGAGGGGAAAGAGGAGACTTCAGGGATTATTACTGTTTGCCCTTGTTCCTCACTTTCTTTGCCATTGGAGGGAGGCTTCGGTTACTCACTTCTTTCTTTGTTTGTTTTTGCTGCTGCTACTTATTTTTCGATCTCTGAGGTTTGGATCCCTGTTGTCAGCGTAGATTTGTTAGTCCCTTCTCCTTGAGCTTGGCCCGCATGCGTGATTTTTATTTGTTTTATTGGACCTTTGCCTCGAGGTTTTGCAGTCCTTGTTTTCTGCACTTTAGTCCATTGATCTGCTTTCCCATTTTCACTTTCTTTCGCGATCTTTTTTTTACAGTGCCTTGCGAAGTGGCCATATCTGTGGTAGTCCTGATACTTGAATGGTAGTTGTTCATAGTATAGCTCCTGGATGTGCGTCCAATCTGCGACTGTTAGTTTTATTACTTCCGGTAGCCCTACTTCCATATCTACCTCCACACAGATCCGCGCACAGGAGTACTGATCTTTTCTGACTACTTTATCTATGTACTTTCCAAGCGAGTTGTCGATGGTTTGCAAGAATTTCTAGTTCCAATAGTGCAGTGGAAGACGTGGAAGGCGAAACCAGACTGGGACCGCGGAGGGCACATCTTGAGCTGGGTCAAAGTCGAGAGTCCATTTATTCAAATATAACCCTTGTGGTCCCATGAAGTATGGGCCGTTTCTGAAGATGAGGTTTTTATCTTCTGCATTTTTGAAGACGAATACAAAGTACCCTTTCCCTACAAAATGGCTCTTGATCCCTTCAGAGATAAGCGACGACCAATTTCTCTATACCCAAGCCTCCATGACCACGACTTTGGGGGAGGGCCAAAGGCCTGTGAACTGGCCAATGAGGACTATATTTTCCAGATTTAATGCCGATATGCATGTTTCATCCACCGACAGTTCGACTGAGGGTATACATTCGAGTTTTTTAACAAATTTCTGCTGATTTTTAGAGAGTGGTCTTTTGGCAGATCATGCTACAAGTTTCTTGAAGGCTGCAAGGTCTGGCTGGGGGGGAGGAGGAGCGGCACCCCCGCCAGAATCCATAGAAGCTGCTACACATTGAGCGCAAAGCAGGGGCAGCATTGTCTAGGTCACGATAGCGCAGTGCAGTTCTCCTTCTCCTCTAACAAAAATTCTATTTATTTATTTATTTATTTTTTAATTTTCGATTTTTAATTAATTTGCATTTTTCTATTTTAATTAATTAATTTTATTTTTTTAATTTTAATTATTTTATTTTATCATTTTCTTTAATTATGGTGTTTTTTTTTTAACTTGAAAAAAATTGTTTTACAAGTTATTTTTGTATTTTTTTACAGTTTTATTATTATTTTTTTATATTTGATTTTTTTTTTTGTCAAGTTTTTTTAAATTTTATTTTTATGTTTAATTACCGAGATGAAAATCACCACTCTAAACAAAAAGGATTGATGTTGCATCAACACTTTTCAAAATTAGCATGAAAATCAGTAACATTTTAAAATAAATGTTCATACTTGATAAATAAAAGAATTTAAAGTGCCAAAATGCTCACCATATTTCTAAATCGACGTGGCATTTAGAAAAAAATCAAAGAAAATTTAAACTTCCAAAAATGTGCTTAAAAAAAAAAAAAAAAAAAGTTTACTCTACATCACCACTTTTCAAAATGGACATGAAATTCATGACATCTAAAAAAAAAAAACCATAAGAAAATTTAAAATTCCAAAACTATGCTAAAAAAAAAGGGTGATTCTCCATCACCACTTTTCAAAATCGGGTGCTTTTATTGCTACCTCAAAAAAATGGGTACCAGATAATTTTCCTCTTTAATCGGTATATATATATATATATATATATATATATATATATATATATATATATATTAAAGATTAAGAACATGTGTTTCCTCCTTAGAAGTCATAGGTTATGACCTAACCCACCTTATTTGTGCAAGTTCGAGTTTAGTGACTCAAATTTGATAGTTAAAATTTTGAACCTAAAATTAGGTTTAAGTTCCACATACTAATTTTTTTTGAAAATTATAATGTATATAATGCTAAAAATTGTTTTAACTCTTTCATATATAATGCTAAGAATTTTTGTAACTTAGTTGCTCTTATATATATATATATATATATATATATATATATAACAAAATTTAAAGATTAAAATACTTTTTAATATACATATTTTTTTACATATTTAGCTTTTATATATTAGTGAAATAATATACTTCTATTATAATTATTTATAATTATATAAACCAACTATAAATAATTTTGGCAAGATGCAAAGGTGATACTAGGTTGTGGGTTGCATGGAAAATTGATTTGTGGAAACAATGATGAAAGAGTAAAGAATGCATTGACAAAGAGGGGAGCTTTAGGATCCTTTGTATGGTTTCTAGAGGATGTGGGCACAACGAATTCAAACCAAAGTGAGTCACCTCTCCAACCATGCAATGATAAGGTAAATCCTTACTATTAACATGAACCTTGTAATATTTAATACTATTCTTTAAATTTTCTCTCGTATATCTCTAGAAATATCTTTAGTGGGCTTTGGGTGCACCATAATATTTGAATAGATCTGGAAGGATAATTATGACATGGTTTTGTTGTGGTATATGGGTTATTTATTAGCATGTCCTTTTTATTCAGTTGTGTCTGATTGTGAGAAATTTAACTGGGCTTGGTACCCTCTATGCACTCAATTATTCCCACCAATTCTAGGCTCATTGATTAAAAAATATCTAATTATGTGCAAGTGTAATATTAGGGCCTCCTCGGGTCTGTATCTAGTAGAGGGGATTGTGATGTAACTTTGTTGGTGGGGAGAGTACGGTCCTCATCTTGTTGTTCCCACCCTTCACCTTGTGTTTATTATATGGTATATTGTCAAGTTGGGTTCCCCAACATTCGTGTTCTAGTAACCAAGATTCTTTTGTTTTGGTGTAGTGCATTATGATCTAAAATCTTTGGGAATTTCATTATTATTTGTTGATACAATGGAAGCACATGCCCAATAGGCATGGTGGAGGAGGAATAAAACTCTAGGGATGCAATAAAGCTTATCAGTAGGCCTAGGATGTTGCTGATGTCTATCGAGAAAAAATCCCCCCTGATACCCATGAGGAAATTTGTAATTTGGAGTCATATACCGTTCATGAAAGATAGGTCTTCTTGAAGTCTAGGATTTTGGAAGAAGTTTCCCCTTGGATTCCTGACTTGGGGAATACTCGAGGATGAAGGAAGCATTGTTTTGGAGTATTAAATTTAGACTAGAAGATGAAGAATCTACTTGGCAGGATACTGATGGATATGCAATCATAAACATATAACATCTTCGTTAGCTTGGAGGATGTAAAAAATGGACAATGCAATTAGAGATTTTTATTAGGAAGGATTCAAGAGAGGCTTGCACCCATTGAGATTCATTTTCAATTTCAACCTGCCTCACATGCTCCTATAGGTTCAGTGCTACAGATCTAGCTCCAAGAACTTCTTCAAACGCTTGAGAATGCATGATTATCTCTAGTTTTTGTTTTCACAATACATCTATAGATATCCTAATTAGTTGTAAAAACTTGAATTTTGGACCAATAACTCTATTGGTAAGTGGTAAAAAATATTTGGTTCTCCACTAAGTATATTGATACCACCTACGAAGTGATAGATGTGATGATGATGCTTAACATACGTATATGGTGTGCATGATATTTTGAGGTAATACAATTTAAACTTACAAAAAAAAATGATAACAAAATTTAAAAATTAAATAATTCTTAGTATTATATATATATATATATATATAAATTGTTTATACATATATAAATTTATATAATTTAAGTGTGTATTATTTTAGAGACAACATTGATTTCACTTTGTTGTCAATTTAACATTTAGATACAACATTTCGTTAGTGTAGGCAACTTGAATTTTTTTTTATTTTTAAAACAAGTACGTTTTAGCATTTTGTTTTTATTGTATTTTTCACTATGGAACTCTTTGAATTTATAGTGATTTCATAATAAACTTGACACGGATTTCAATAGAATTTCAGACAAATTTCATGAAATTATTCATGTTCATGTTTGACTTGTTTGTATTTGAATTGAGAACCTCATCGAATAAATTCACCTATGAATTAAATTAAAAAAAATTGAAATTTAACAATGTTGTTCATCAAACATGGTGGCTTAGGTTATGACACATTTAAAAATAATGATGAATTAGCTTAAATCTGTCTTAAACCCATATCTATCAAAGAGTAAGTTGTTAGATTCACATTTGTGTTTTCAGGCACATGGTTTTGGTGGTCTTTGGTATAAGATCCCATTGATTACATGTGATGAAACCTTTAAAAGGCTTGGGGATTCTCCATTTAAATGTGACTAAGTTGAGCAGAGGGCTCTCTTGGTCAAGCTAGGATGTTGCCCAATTTTTCTAATTGTAAGTCAAGGCATGGATGTTTTCCCAATTTTGGGTTTTTGAGGGTAAATTATGGTGTGCATAGTTTATGTGTATTATTTCTATGCATTATTTTTATCATTATTTATCTTATATTATTTTTATCTATAGCAAGTGGTATAAAAGCCAGGGGATCATGATCTATAGAAGGAGGTGATAGTTTCAAATGTTGACACATTGTATGTTGAGGTTGAAACTAACATAAAGAATCCCGATTAGGATTTGACCCCCATACATGAAGATTTCCTAAGGGGATATAAAGGCCAAAAGGGTGAGATGTATCAACACAAGCTAGATCTTGTGAGAAAAGAAGCTAATGTGAGCTAGTGTGTAGATGTGAGAGACTGGTGTCATAAATTCCAAAAACAAATAACAATATTTTTTTACTTTGGAGATGAAATTCATAAATACATGTATATGGAAATACACATAGGACTTGGCTAGGATTTCATACCCATGCCAATAATTTATTGGATTATACCTAGGTGATAGGGGAAGAGAGCATGTGGGTTTTCTAGTCAATTTTAAAAGGGATGAATGTTAGGATAAATTTGATTCCATAAAAGAGCCAAACTTGTTAGGTATGTTGTGGCCCTATAATTTACAATATTTGCAAGAATAAAAAATAGAGGACAACATCAAACCACTTTGGAGTCCAGGACCTAGCCTTCCTAAAATCAGAGAGGGCTCTCTCTGTTTTTTATGATTTAGCTTGATAGTTATAAATGCTGATATTGGGCTAGTTATAGAAATTATGAGGGTTGTTTGTTTTGATTGATTATATGGTTGGAAAAATAGAGTTGTGAAACTTAATCCATTGGGATATGGAGTCATGAAAGGCTAAATGGTGCATCAAATTTTCAAGGGCATTCACAGGGCAAGCTAACTATGTAGACTGGAACTTACTGGCGGTGTGAATATGAGATGAAAAGCAGTGAGTTCAGTAATAGCTAAAGAGAAACTAAGAATTATTTAACTATACTTCAGAAGAAAACATTAAGATAGTAAACATAGACATAATTAAGGTGCTCTCTCAGCAAATCTTAATCTAAATTTTCTATTATGCAATTAGATAAATTGATGCACATCATGAAAGATAGAGAAAACATTAACATAGAGAAAAAAAACATCACCATTAACATAGTTCAATAATCCTGTGAACTGTCACTTATTATTGATGCCCATCACAAACTATAGTGCTCCAATACAATGTTAGTTTCCCTAATCTACTTCGGCAAAATTCATTAACTACAATTTAATTAGAACTTGACAACTGTGGCCATGCAAGGCCCAAAAAAAAAATATCTCAGGCAAAACGCTGACTATAACATTAAATTTTGTCTATAAAATTAACTTTGGCAACTCTTCGTAAATCAAAAAGTAGGTTGAAGGTGGCTTAGGTGGTCACGAAGAGGCAATGATAGTGGCCTTGACATTTGGCTCTACTTTTTGGTTCATTGATATTGGATTATTAAATATGATGTGATGTTGGCTTTTCAGATCGATTGGTGGCTATGCTGATGTGTCCATTGTGCCTTTTCGGTCCTGGTACATGCACAATTTTCCCCGCTCTTTCTTGTTTGGAATTCTCGTACCTATGACTTGTCTATGCACTTCATCCACCTCTGTGTATTTACTGAAGGTAGGCCTGGTGAGAAAAACATGCTCAAGCTCATGTTGAATGAAATATCATTGCTTAGGAGATCCAAGACAACCTTCCCAGTCACATTTCCTTTAATGTTGGAAAATTTAGTGGTATCCTTAGCTCCTTCCCTAAGCTTGGTCATGTAATCTCCCTTTTGGATCAACTTGTTGTTGATTACATTTAGTGAGGGCAGTCCCTTTTCCCTTAGACGCTCAATCTTGTTTAAGAATCTACCAACGACCATGTCCAATTCACGATACTTCTCCTCCAATTGCCTCATTAAATTCATCTTAGTGAGGAGCCTTCTTACCTCCAGTATGGTTTATGTCCTGTCTTGTGCATCCATCTCTTCCAGCTCAAAACTGGTCTTGGAATTTAAGAATTTTATGATTTTAGGGGTTGTTATTGGCATATCCCCCAACTCCCGAGTTTCTTTCTCGATGGTCACCTTGCATTTTTAAATTAGCTCCTTCTGTTAAAAAATAATGTGGATGGAATGCCACATTCCATCTAGTGTCTCTATAATACTACCCCAAACTATCATCTTCATTTGTCCCAATATGATGCTAGAAGAAAAATCCTTTTCTACCTTCTCCAAGCTTTCTATCTGCTTCTTGGCTATCTCATGGGCAGTTTCTGATATGGCCTTTTGATCCCTCAAGATACCAATTTGTACCTACAACTTTTTGATCTCCTTTGATTGTAGGGTCATGATCTCCATAGCTTGGGACAACTGATTTGTCCCACTGGATGCTCCAGAATTTGCTAGAATAGCTGATGGAATTGATGAGATAGGGACAACTTCTAATGGGATGAGTGTCTCTTGAGCTTCTTCTTCTTTTTCCTTCAGTAGCTTCTCCATCTCGGTCTCCATATGTTTGATTTGGGAAGACTGTTCAATAACTAGCTTCATCAATTATGCCTTCTGTGTCTCATCCTCCTCAATTCCCTTAGCTAAGGGGTCTTCTGTCACTGACATCTTGAGTTGTTTCCTGAGGATTGCTATGTCAACATTATTTTTCTTCAAAAAATCCTCCACAGCTTGAACATTGTTTGGGTCATGCCCAAGCTTCACTCTTATATCTTCTAAAGTCTTGATCCTTGAATCTCTAGCCATGGAAGATATCCTCTCCATCTTAAGCTGTGATTGGGTACTGGAGAAGGACACCTAAGGTTTTGACAATCTCATAGCAGTGCTTGTCAAGGTTGAAGCTACCATCTCCCTGGTCTGTTTGTGTAATTCCATATGGTCAATAGTATAGATGCCATTGTCATTGAACTCGAATGTTGCTTTCTTATAATCTCCTGCTCCTTGAGGCTATGGGACCAAGGATTCTAGGAATTGCATCTGCATCCTCCCTTTTTTAGTGTCAAAAGTAGATAGGAGCATGCTTTGTGAACTTGAGGTCTGTTTCCAAAACTGATTGTATGTATTGGTCTTCAACACCTCATTACTCAACTTTATCTCTTTGAATACCTCAAAGACAAACTTCTCTTGGCCTTCTATGGTAGGTCTGGAAGAAAATGCTTGTAGACCTTGTTGCTGAGCAGATACTGTGGTTGATGATGTAGGTGAGGCCATTGTTTCTCCACCTACTGATGATGCCTTAGGGGTATCCATGATGTGAATCACTATCTGCTACTCCAATTCACCTCCTTGGTCAATATCCAAATGAATTTGGGCCCTTTTCATATATTTTAGCTTGAAATATTTGCTAGAGGTATCAGCCACCACAGATGAATGATCCTCTCTTAGCCTCTTGCTCCCTATCTCCTTCTCTGATTCTTTCCCTTTGTCTTCTTTTTGTTCCACATTCCTCCTTTCTTGTGGTGTTGGGGTCTGCATACCTGAATTGGAGATCACTTGTTCCTCAATTGCAGGTCTGTGTGTATGGACATAGGGTGTGGATCTGTTTGGAGATAATCCCTGTAGGGTCATAAGACCAAGTGAAACTGTGATTGAAACCCATCCCCATCAGTATCTTATCAACCTCTTCACCTGCTTCTCTGTTGTTGCAGATGAAAGGCCCAACTTATGTCTTGATCTTGGACTGAGCCTTCTTCTTTGCAGAAATAAAATGGAGCTCATCTACATCTATCATCTACCTTATATACTCCAATGCAAAGACCCTCATGGAGAGGAAATTTGGAAATTTGTAAAGGGCTACCTCACTTCCATAAACTCGAATTTCTATATAATTTTGGTACAAGTACCAATATGTTGTCTTCACCTGCTCTGTTATCTACATGGTTTGTCTGATCTCTTCACTTATCCTGGGCTTTGTTGCACTGTTGAGTGTTCTGATGGCTAGATACACAAACAAATCCACAAAATCCTTATATGTATAGTTCCTCTGCTTCTTAAATAGTAGGGTGGTCCAGAAGATGATAGATTGAGGCTCAACATCTTCATTTACCTTGGCCATCTAAAATTGAAACCTGCTGGACTCGAAATACACAAACATATATACTAACAGAGAGGTGTATTTGAAAACCTCCTTGTGTGAAACCTTAAAAACTGTTCATGTATGGCATCTGCTAGGGTTTAACTAAGGTTTCAACAATGGATTCTTGAAAGGCATTGGGGCATCAGTGGCCATGAAAAGCTGCAAAGTTTTGGCTCTACTGGCAAAGCCAAGCTTCTGATAAAGTTCCCTAAGGGCTTCATAAGAGAAAGGAACTATTTGCTCAGGAGTGGGGGGCTGCATCATTTGTTGGATGGATTGGGCATTAATGGTGAACATTATTTCTCTTGTTGGGATGACTATGGTTCTCTGATTGATGTTATAGCAATATTGGCATTTTCGAATGAACTCTGGGTAGCTATAGGTTTTTGGAAATATTTAAAGAGGTAATTGGGTCTCCCATAGACCTATGTCATCAACTTCTTCAAGGAATTTATCCTCGAGCCAGCAGTAGGCATCGGATAAGTCTGACTCTATCTCGTGGATTTTGTAATCTCGGTCTGCCAGGGCTATATGATCCAATTCCACCTAAGGGTAAATCATAGGGTGAAGAGGCTCCTCGTCTTTCTTACAAGGCATTTTTGTCTTATGTGATCAACTTTAACTGGTCTCCTTCAACGTATAAGAAAGAATCAAAATAAAGAAGGGGGAATCAGAGAAGGAAAACGTAGAAGATTAAGAATGGGGAGGGAAAAATTAGAGGGGAAGTGTGAGAAATGTGCTTCCATCTGTAGAGCATTGTGAGTAGTTGTTAATTATTTCAGAGGTTGTCTCTGCTGATTCTTTGCTACAAATTTTATGTGTAATTCGAAACCTGCAATTTTGGACAGAACAAGAAAGGTGAACCTTGCTTTCGGTCTTGAATTCTGGTTATAACTGGTTATTTGGAAAGCATTGGGTTGGTGCAGGCCCGTTGGACAATGGCCCAACCTATTGAATGCACAATGGCCATTTGGAAGGAGTGAATGTGAGTGGACATAAGGGACAGGTAGGTGGGGATGTGGCATAGAGGTAGAGGGCAATGACTAGTCCAACGGTCGGCAGGCATGATGGTTTATTTTGCAGGGGAAACTGCTTTTGGAGGGGGTAATAGTGGTAAATGGTATTTGCGAGGGTGAGGGGGGGGGGTGTGAAAAATTATGGACGTGACATGTAGCAGAATCGGCGGTAATAGATACCGCCTATTTCATACCTCCCCCCATTATTAAAATTCAGAGGCTGAGGGGAGGGGGAGGGGGTGAAAGGCGTTAAAGACTGTTGGATGGAGAGTGAGGTGCAGAGATGGAGGATAAGGTGGGGGACGGTTAGCAAGGATGGGACGTGCGACATGATGGTGGGGTCGAAAATGAATGTGTGTTTGGGGGTAGTGTAAAACTTTAGGATAAATAAAATATGCTCGGGGTGGGGATGAGGGGAAATGAATATTGTCGAGGATTAGGATAAGAAATATAAAATAAAGTCCCTAACTTTATAGAATCACCTTATTTCGAACCTCAGAATATGAATACTCTTTCATTTTCATTTTTATTATTTCATCATAGGAAAACAAAAATGCAATTTTTAGGTTGTACATTGTGGAATAAACTTTACATTTTCCTTTCATTCTTTTTCTTTATCCTCTCTACCTACCCGAACTACAGATCTAACATTTTCTTCTCTTGTAGGGTGCATTTACACTTGTAGACCCTGAAACATTTTTCTTTTTAAAGTTCTAACCTACCATCTATCCCTTATTTCTCCTATTGGTTCAGATTAAGCTGTTGAACCAATGTCATTTTCTACCTATCTACTGATAAGCCAAGATTTAAATAGTTTGGCAAATCTTCATTTTCTAACCTATCAACAAAAATTAAAACTTGTACAATCATGCTTAAACTATAGGATTGAACAAACCTTTCTAAATAGTAGTGGCATTTTGATTTTCAGCACTTTTAGAACTATTCATTTTTTGTGGGGTTTTCTTTTCCTTTTTTTTTACACCTCCTTTTCTTATTTTTTATTTTTATTTATTTATTTATTTATATTCTTTGGAAATGCTTTGGATATTGAAATATATATACAATATGAAAATCTGCAAGGAAGAAATATTCACTCACCTTGTGATACTGTAAATTACAAGACTCTAACAGTGGCTCCAGCTAGGGATGTCACTTCTTCTTAGGGAAGTGTCAAGAACACCAATACCTGTAGCCTTGTATACTCCTTCTGCAATGATTTCCATGAATCTTCTCTTGATTTTTTTATGACTTTTCTCTTACTGCTCTTCATCACAAAAAGGTGGTCTTCAAAAGGATCCAAGACAAAATTTTGTAGTATTTACAATGTATTGGGAATTTCTCTATACTTAGGAGAAGTAATGCTCCAAAATCCTCCCATTGATAGGAAATACAGGCAGCTTTGTTCCATCCATCTCTTGCAGAAAAAATGCATTATTGCCCCTGAAAGAATGAAAAATATATGGGCCCTTTCAAAGGTTGTCAAACTTGCCATGTTTACCTTTATCTTCTCTTTTGGAATCCAATCTCAGTACTTTATCTCCTATATCAAAATCATTTTCCTTTTTTATTTTGTAAAATATCTTCATTATATTTTCTTGCACAACCTAAGTTCTGTTGTAAAATTCTTCTCTAGACTATTGTAGCTGAATGGTCTGGTTTATTCTTCTTTGTACATCATTCTCTTCAGCTTGTACCTCTTGAATTATTTTCATGGCTGGCACTCCAAACTGCACCCATCCCATAGACCAACGGGTATGGTGACATGCCAATTGATTTCTTAGTTGTCAGTCTGTCAGCCCACAATTCATGCACCAATTTGTTATGCCAGTACTTCTTGTTGTCTTCTAGCAGCTTCTTGATAATATTAACCAAAATCTTGTTTGAGGATTCAACCAATCCATTACCTTGAGGGTAATAGTATGTTGAATGCCCCAAGGAGATGTGATACTTATGGAAAAAATCCACCATTTTCTTTTACTTAAAAAAAACAATGTTATCTGTGATGATTTTTCTCGGACAACCAAATCTAGACAGGATATTGGCTTCAAGGAATTTGATAATCACTGAGTCAGTAGCAGTTCTGGAAGGGATGGATTCTATCCATCTAGTAAAATAGTATGTGGCAGTTAGGATCCATTTATGTCAGGCAGAGGATGAGGGGTGGATTTCTCTAATGAAGTCCAAACCCAATTGTTGAAAAGGAGCCTCAACAAAAATTGGCTTTAAGGGCAAGGGAAGCAACTTTCTATTACCTTCAAAATTTGGCATTTGTGACAGGTGGCTACCATTTTGTGGATATCTAGGAAAGGAGAGGGCCAATAGAAACCAGCTCTAAGGACCTTGTTAGCAGTGGTTTTTTAGTAGAGATGGCCTCCACAATCCCCTTCATGAAAATATTTCATAACCCTATCTGCATCTTCCTTAAGAAAACATTTAAGCAATATGCCCCAAAAATATTTCCAGTACAAGACATTTTCTAGGATGCAAAATTTTAAAGCTTTCAATTTCAAGAATCTAGCTTTTGTTTTGGACAAACCGGAGGAGCAGTTAAATGAAATAGAACATATAGTATATCTGTGTACCAGGGAGAATTTAGGAATTCTTCCTCAATAGGTGGATTTTCCAGATCCTCTTGTTCATCCAGTGAATGGATCATGTTGATATCTAGTGCTTGAAAATTGGTTGCAGCCATCAATTTGGCTAACCCTTGTCCCTTGATCATTTTGGTGGGTCTGATATCTAAATCATACTCCAAGATAACAACAATCCATTTACCTCTCTTTCCATCAGGATTTTTCATTAGGATGTCTTTGACAACTGTGTTGGGCACAAAGGCAATGATGTGTGAATGTAGGATGTAAACTCTGAAATCCTTTAGTGCATTGACCAAAGCAAAGGCCTGATTTTCCATGATATTGTATTTTAAAGTTTCATCTCTCAAAGCTTGGCTAAAAAATGCAATGGGTTGTTCTTGTTATTCCTTGTTTTTCTACAGCAATACAACAACAATAGTGTGTTCTGATGCAAAGGAAAAAATGATGAAATCTTTGATAAAATTAAGAATGATCAAAACTGGTGCTTTGGTGAGTGCCTGCTTTACCAAATCAAAATATTTTTTAGCCTCCATGCTCCACTTAACTCCTGAATCTCTCTTGAGAATGTTGGTGATATTTCTCAGCAGTTATGCAAGGTTTGGTATAAACCTTCTCAATAAATTTATCTTACCAATGAAATATTGATGTTCTTTGATGTTCCTAGGATGACTAGTTTGAAGTATGTCCTCAATCTAGCTGGGATCAATTTTGATTCCCTCTTCAAATATAATATGGCCCAGAAGCTTCCCTTATTCAAGACCAAATAAATATTTCTTGGGGTTCAGAGACAGTCCAAACTTTCTACACTTCTCAAAAACTATTCTTAAATGGGCCAAATGTTCTTCATCAGTTTTTTAATATACTATAATATCATCAAGGTAGATCACAATAAAAAGATTGATCTCTTCTGAAAAGGCAATGTCAATTGCTCTTTGGAAAGTGGCACCCGCATTAATTAATCCAAAAGGCATTTTCACATACATTAAGGTCCCCCAAGGAGTAATAAAATATGTTTTTTGCTGATCATTAGGATGCACCAACACTTGATTATACCCTGAAAATACATCTAGGAAAGAGATCCTTCTGGAGCCCACTACCCTTTGCAATATGTGGTCCATATTTGGTAAAGGGTAGTTGTCTTTAAGTGACACCTTGTTCAAATTTCTAAAATCAATGCAAAGCTTGATCTCACATGTTTTCTTTCTTACAGGCATAATATTGGAAACCCATTCAGAGTATCTAATTGCGACTATTATTTTGGCATCATACATCTTCTTGATCTCCTTCTCAACCAAGGGCATTAGGATAGGATTTATCCTACGCAGTTTCTGTTTGAAAGGTTTCTGGGTTTCCCTGACTAGGATCTTGTGCCATATAATACTAGAATCATAAGATTTCAGGTCCTCATAGCTCCAAGAAAGCACATCAATGAACTCCTTAAACAAAGAAATGTATTTCTGTTTTGTAGTCACTGGCAGTTTGTTTGATAAATTTATCATCTTGGGATCTTATTCATTACCTAAATTGCACTCCTCTATGTTTGCTCCTATAGGTTCCATCTTCGGTTTTCTGGCTACATCATTGAAGTCAAATAGTTCCTCTAAAGGGAAAAGCCCTCTAGGTAGGATGTTATATTTGAATTGGAGTACTTCAAAATCATCTTTTTCTGGGTCTTTATGTATCTCTGTTCTATGTAGATCTTCATTTGCTGAAATACTAATATCAGAATTATGAGGAGGTTCATCCCTGCACATTTGTTCAGTGGAACAATCTTCTTCACAATCTAGGTCCAATCTCGAATCTTCAAACTCACCTTTATATTGCAGGAAATTTTCAATATGTTTTTCATTTCCAAAGACTTTCCAATATATCATATTATCAGGGACTGTTGGGCGGTGTTTAATCTGCACTGTATATTTTTTGTTGGGATGAGGAAATTGACAAGTGTTGGTTAAAAATTCTAACCCATTGGCAAGGATATTTTGATTTCTTGGAACTGGAGCAAGGTCATACTCTTCAAATGTTTTTAGGAGGTCAAGGGTAGCATTCCTATATGCTCTTAATCTAGTATTCTTGGTTGAATATTCTCCCTTGATTTGTCTAATAACCAGCTCATAATCCCCATGAACAGAAATTATTTTGGCTCTTATTCTCTTCAGTAGTTTTAAACCCAGAAGGAGTGCCTCATATTCTGCTATGTTATTGGTGCACTGAAAATTTAGTTTGTAAGAATGACCCTCTGCGTGTTATTTCCAGTATTGCATATCCACACCCCTGCTCCTGAACCTGCTTTGCCACAAGAGCCATCAAAACTCATGTTCCAAAAAGGTTCAGATTCGAACTTGTGTTATACTATTTCCATTTGGTCTACATGTCCTGTATCTTGATCCCTTTCTTCTCCAACTACTTGTTCATTAATGTCTTCATCATTGTAAAGAATGAATGATTCTAGGTCAGAATGAACAAAGTAAAGGGGGTAGTTATATGGTTTTTCTTGACTGCTCACCATTTATTTCATTAAATTCTCCCTATACAAACTTCTTTGTTGGCCAAACACTGGTATGGTAGCATAAGTCATATCCATTTGGAGGGTCCCTTGAAGCTTGGCTCCCCATGAGCATGATAAAAGCATGCCATATTTAGGAGGGATGTCATCCACTACTATATCCATCACTAGACTCTTGGCTGGTATTTGAGCTAAAGTAATACAGAGATCTCTGATGAGGCCTAGACATTTGACTTTGTTGGAGTCAAATGAGTACAAGCCTTTGTAGGGTCTAGTTATCTCAAGGCCAAGTTTCTCCATGACTACCTTTGGCATAAGATTATGAGATGAAACTGAATCTAACATGGCATTATGGAGGATTTTATCATGAACATTCAAACCGATATAAAATGGGGGGACACCTACTTCCTAGGATTTACCATCTACTTTTGGCCCAAAAAAAAATCTAGGTTTATCATCATTCAGATTGAAAATGTAAGTAATTTCTCATATGTTCAGCACCTTTAGGACTTGGGATCTATATACATCCTTGTTTACCAATTAAGTGAGAGGAATTGATATTTTCATTTTAGCAATTTCATTCTCAATGCTCAAAGGTGTCTAAACTTTTGGCATATTTGAAAAATCAGTCTTCTCATGCACTATTTTTGCAGCAACTTCAGATTGTCAACCTATGGTAGGGGTATCATCTTGAACAATTTTGGTAGGGCTGATAACTAGTTTACTAGTGCTGCTTTCTATATCATTCTTTCAAGGGATATTAACAGTTTTCTTTGAACTTTCTGTTGTTTTCTTGGGATCAGTTTCAGGGACCTTTTTAGCAAAATTTTCAGAATTCTTTTTCTTGGAAACATCAGAGCTTTTCTTACTTATAAGATTATATTGTCTATGTAACTCCATGATGGAATTCTCAAACCCTTGTTTATAATCCTCAGACTCTTCAAATTCTACTTCAATTTGAGTCAGAGAAAATAAACCTTGTTCTTCTTCAGTGAGTAAAACAGTATCCTCATTGTTTACTCCCAATAATTTTAAGTGATTTCCCTCTGTTTCTTCAATCACTCCCTCATCTTCATCAGCATTAGTATCTTGTAATGAGGGCCTAATTTCTAGTTAGGGCCTACTGTTACACTGAAAACTATCACCTTGACATTCTGCTGACCGTATGAGCTCATTATTACTCATACTTCCTCCTTTTGCAATTCTAATATACCAGCTCCTCATATCAAGCTTCAAAATCAGAAGGAAATCCTTAAAATCCCCTAAAGAATTGGTATCGCACTTTCTCTATGCATTCCCTGCGGTCCCGCACCTAAAGCTCAGCCTGCATGCGGAACCATACCACACGTTCTTTGTGTAATGGGTGCGGACCTCTGTAAAACATAAAAAGGCGAGAAAATGAAGATTAAAAAGTGAATTCCAGGTGAATTCTAGAAGATTCTAGACGGGAATTTTCGGAATGGATACGCTTTGAAGCTAGTTCATGCATCCCTCTCTTAATGGAGCTAACCCCTTGATGTAAGGAGCTTATCCCTTTGAAGGAGGATTCTATCCCTTCATATTTGGAACTAGAAACCTCCTCTCTTTCACTATAAAAAGAGGCCTTGGGTAGCCTCAAAGGGAGTTAAAGCTTATGAGATTTGAAGTTAAATGCTGTTGAGATTTAGACTTGAGTAACTTAAGACTTTCTGTGAGGTTAAATCACTTATCCTCATTTGTCTTAGTTCAAAGAGTGCAATGCTTGTCAGAGTAAAGGAGATTCCTGCTTCGGACCCCGGGAGGACCTGCACAACATCAAGGCACAGGTTGTAAAGGTTTTCTATCTTTAAAGTTAATACAAATATACTCATTTCTCTCATTAAACTGTCAATTTGTGGTTTATTTCATGAATTCCTTGATCATCATGATAAGTATGATTTATGATAATGTCTATACAGGTGCTGCTTAATCTTTTTCCTTGTTTGTGATTGCAGATATACGAAGGACGTTCTTTCAGTGCACGGGAAGGACTTCAACAAAATCAAGTAAGCAAGCAAAGCGTTGGATATAAGGTAGGCCTTGCACCCGTAAAGTGTTTTTTATAAATTGCATATGCTTAGAGAGAGATTAGTATAATTGGCTGTTTGTTGCTAGTTACCTTTTGTACTAGAGAGATCGGTCTTGTCCGCAAGACGGATTAATCTACACAACAAAATGGCGACCATACTGGGGAAGAACTTTTGTTTGTTCTTGGTTCTCTTTGGCTTTTGACTTGAGAAAAGGTTTCTTTTTTTGGTTTTTGATTGATTCACATCTGTCTGGGTGCTTTAAATTTTTTCTGTTTTTGAAAAGTTAGAAGTTTTTTGGATTTTTCTATCATTTTTGCTAGGACCGCACTCTGCATAACTGTTACAGTGCGGGCAGTTTCGCACGTTCTTTATAGAATACAGTGCGGGACCGCACCTGTTAGCACTGCTTACATGCGGACCCTGTAAAAATTTTGAAAAATCTCTAGGTTTCTTTTTCTGGTTAATTTTTAGATCTTTGGTTTCTGCCCAGACTGGTTATTGTGTCTATCAAGAATTCATTGTTTATGAACTCCAACAGTGTCAGTGTTTTGAATGATTTTCTAGAAGTTTTTGCCGATTGGATTATTTTTTCTGTTTGGTCTTTGTAGTGATTCAAATTTTTGACAATCTGTAGTATCTCAGATCACATAAGATCTCTTTTTGTCTATTGAATCCGACCTCATTGTGAAAACATCCTAGTTTGAGAAATTAAGCCTTTTTGATTTCTTTGCAAATCTTCGAAAAGAACTTGTTTGAAAAGTTTTGAATTTCATTTATTCTTTGAGTGTTTTGGAAAACATATTTTGAGTGTTTTTGATCTGTTTGATAGATTCTTAGTTTGCTGAATAACTAAGAGAAACATTCATAAAAAAAACTCTAAAAAGCTTTTACTCAATTTAGATTAGTTTTTTAAGATTAGTCTTCATAGTTTTGAATAGTTTTAATTTTTGTAGATTTCTTTCGAAAGAGAATTGTTTTGTAGCTTCTTGTTTGGAAAAGAAAATAGTTTTTCTTGTGAGCTTTGATAGTTTAACGAAAGACAAAATAGTTTCTTTCACTTAGTTTTCATGTTTGAAGAAGAAATTTGAAAGTTGCATTCTCTAACTCTTCTTTAGATAGAAAATTCATTGAAAGAAAAAAGAATTGAATATCATCATAGGTGCATTTTAGTGTTTTTGGAAGTCGAGTCTTCACATCATACAAAGTTTCATTTCCGTGCCCATTTGACTTAAGAAACAGCTCTTAAAAGTAACGCTTAAATAAAATTCATCTAGTAATCTTTTTATTTTTAGGGCTCTCATCACCAACATAGCTTAGGCTAGTATCTTGGAGTAGGGAGTAATTAACTCTCCCAGGTAGATAAAACAAACAAGTAGATATATCTTGCGGTAGGAAGAATTCCAGTTGTTGCATGTATGCTCTGGGAAGCTCCTCTTAAAGGAGTTAAGCACGAGATCATATCTGAACCAGTGGGGTAATCAATCCTTCCTCATTGGGAACGATAGAAGATATACACGTATTAAAAGCGGTAAACCTCGGATAGACCATTGTCGAGGAGCCAGGGGTCACTTGTCGGTAAACCTTGGATTATTTCAAGGAGCCTTCAAGGGGATTGAGCTTTGTTACTCTGCCCTTGCGTGTGTGTCGGATCGTAGACTGTTCCCCCGGGTATATTTGTTTCAGTTGGTAACCTTAGAGGCCATAATCTTTAGGATTCTTTCCTAAGGTGACGGTGGAGGGAAGATCCCACTGTACCTGGAACAGACGTCGACTAGACTCACTTGGACTCTCTGGGGGTTCTCTTCACTCGAGATGGTTATGTGAAGAAACTTGTGCCAGTCTGTTTCATTAAGCAGGTTGTCGGGGTAACTGTTCCAACCGCCCTTTTCGTGTTAAAACTCTACTAAGTTGGATTTCATCACCAACTAGTGATTTTAGTACGGAAAGTTACTTGTTTGTGTGTGGTTTGAAATCTTAGATTTTTTAAGCGTATGATTCAATTGTTTGTTTCTTAGAGACTTTAGGTGTTTTCATTGAAGTTTTTTGTTTGCGTGTGATTAGATAATTTTTCATCGTGGCGGAATTGCCGAGACAATCCCGGAGAATACAAGGGAAACCCCCTGAATTTACACCAGGTCATTTAGAAGGGCTTCGGGCTCTGGTACCACACGGTAGCCGTAGAATTAGATCAACAGAAGCTGAAAGCTCTGCTATTGTGATACATCCTGATCATCAAATTCCCACAACAGAATATATTCAAGAACCGATTTCAGTTTCTGAAGTCACTGAAAATATTTCTCCTACAGGAGAATTATCTGATGAACCTGAAATCTCTGAGCCTGAAACTGAATCTTCTGTGTTAGAAACATCTTCAGGATTTATCTCACCAACTTCTAGCGATCTAGGTTCACCAAGGGTTAGAAATATCATTACTGAAAATCTTCCTTCTGGACTAATTTCTATAGAAGAACTTAATAATCCAGACGAAGACATATCTCTTCCCAACTCCCCTCAATCGTTAAATCTTAGGAAGCGTGAATCCATTTTCTACAGCCCTATTCGAACTAATCCCTGGTATCTTTCTTTAACTGATTTTTTAGAGAATCCGGGTCTTACTTTTTATCCACCTCGAGCTCCATTCCATCCTACACCCAGAGGTTACTATCCGTCATCTATTATGGCTGGAGAGTCGTCCATGTTTTCGCAAACGCCTGAATATTTTTTACATGGTGGTCCTTCTGTTCCTGCGGGATATCAGTCTTTGTCTGGTACTTTCTCAGGAGCAACTCCTCAACCTATCGAAAATGTGTTATCATCTAGTCTTGGTGGACTTAAAATTGAAACGTCGAACGCAGAGCAAGTTTTTATGATGTCTGGTAATATTCCTAATCCTCAAGCTCAAGGCAGTCAGTTTCCTTCTGGGGGTCAACCTCAGGGAATTCAGTTACCACTTGGGGGGCAACCTCAGGGTGGGCAATTACCGCCTGGGGGGCAACCCCAAGGTAGTCAGTTACCACCCAGGGCTCAACCTCAAGGTAACTTTTTCCCAGGACAAACTGTGGATCAATATTATTTTGGGGGGCAACCCCAAGGACAGTACATACCTCAAGGTTACCAACCCCAAGGACAGTACATTCCTCAAGGTCAACCCCAAACTCAATATGCTCCTCAGGGTCCTCAACAACCCCAGCTTCAGTACGTGCCTCAAGGTTATCAACCTCAAGGGCAGTACCCAATACAAGGATACGAGCAGCCTTCTGGTCAACCATCTATTCAAGGAACCGGAACTTTACCTTATTATCAACCCTACGTTCAACCAGGTTTTGGTCCTTACGTTCAACCTTCTACGGGACAGTACCCCGGAATGATGGTGTGGGATCCGTCCCAATATCAACAGCCTTTTCAGCCTAATGTGCAGTTACCTTATCAACCTGGTCAGCCAATGGTTTCTGGTTCAATTCAGCAGCCTGGTCAGCCAGCTATTCAAACTCCTGCACCTAGTTCAGTTCAGCAGGCTGGGCCTAGTACACCTCAGACTCCGCCCCAAACTGCTGCAACTGCTGCAACGTCTGTTCAACCTATTACACCTATTTCTGGAGTGTCTGTAGCCCCGAGTTCGGCTATCCCTGTATCCGGGCAAATCCCTCAAGTCTCTGTACCTCAGTCAGGGCCTACAACTCAGACTACAGTTCAGATGCCTGCAGGACAATCCGGTACAAGTACGGTTGTTACGAGTCAACCTCAGTTTACTTATCAACCATACCAAGGATAGCCGCAATACGGTCCCTATGTTCAGAATCCGAGCTATCAGCCATACCCTGGTTATACTTATCAACAACCTCAGTATGGTCCGATTCATCCTGGTTATCCGGGAGGTTATACAATACCCAATGCTAATCCAATTCCTAGTTATCCTGGGTATCCGCCTCCTGGATCCACTTTGGCTTCTCAAGGTTTTCGTGACCCTAACCGTCAGTTACCGTTCATCGCAACTTTGGATTTACCAGATTTGACGCGCCTTACTAATGATCCTATTTTCTATTATCAGAACTGGCCGTCAATGCCTCATAAGTTGCCCAGTGACATACCAGAATTTGAAGGTAAGTCAGGAGAGGATCCATCAAATCATGTGATGACTTATCACCTTTGGTGTGCATCTAATTCTATTGTTGATGATTCGATTCGCTTACGTCTTTTCCAAAGGACACTCATAGGTCTTGCAGCCAAATGGTACATTGAGTTTCCACGAGGCTCGTTTCATAATTTCAGTCAGTTAGCAACGTCTTTCTTAACTCATTTCCAGTTGCCTGTCAGATACGAAAATGGCACAGAATTATTAACTTCGCTAAAACAATCTACGTCCACGTATATTTCTGATCATATTCATGAATGGCGACGTAGGAGGCGTTTGGTGAAAGTTTATATTTCGGATCAAATTTTGGCAGAATGGTTTGTTAAATCATTGTTACCCAAGATCACTGAAGATGTAGCTAAGGCTGGTGTTGTTACTGAAGAGCAAGTAATTGCTCAGGCTCAGTACCTTGACCTCGTTTATACGCAGTCAGGTACTTTACATGAAAAAATTCCAGATTTACCCAAACAAGGTCAAATTGCTGCTCCTCCTTCAGGGTCTCATGCCGCTGACGGTATGATTGGTACGGTTAGTTCAAAAAGTAAGAAGAAATCTTCAAAGAATTCTGCTCCAATCATAACTTTACCTGATTCCCCGAAGGGAGAATCCTCTCAAGAAGTTTCTGCCGATATTCATGTCGTTGAAACATCTACGGCAAAATCAAAAACCGGTAGTAAAAAGAAAGGGAGGAATAAAAACAAGAAAAATTCGAAAGAGAAAACAGATAGAGAAGAATCCAATGATGAGAAACGTAAACCTCGTTATCCTTGCTTCATTTGTGAACAAGATCACTTCACGAAAGAATGCCCATATCGAGAAGAGGTTATGAAACTCATTAAAGGATCGCAACAACCTGCTGTCTTGAAGGATCCTTTTCCAGTTCAAGATAGTAAGATGATTGGTTCTTCCTCGACCACTTTAGAAGAGCCTATTATGATGATGTCTCATATAAGGGTTGCGACGCGATCGCAAGATTATGGTTCTAAGAATCCCGTTGATGGCAAAGAAGGAGAGTCTTCCAATGCCAACGCATCAAATACAACTCCTCTTGTTTCCGGTCCGCTACAGATCGAGAAACAAAATCCAGACTTGATAAGCAAGCCGCCTGCTAAAGGTGTTCTTCGTAAATCAGCTTTCAATCCACATGCGAGAGCTGCTCAGAATTACAACATTGTTGAAGATTTAGCTATTTCTCCTTCAGCAATGTCGGCTTTGGAAGTGCTGCAGTCATGTCCAGCACAGCGTAAATTGTTATTGTCTGCCATAGGAGCTGTTGATGTTAATGATTCTAACCTTATAATATTCGATTTAGAAACTAGTACACCACGTCTTCCTCATCAAATGGCTTTCCAGATTCCAGTGTTAGTAAAAAACAGGCCTATTTTTCGGACTGTGATTGATGAGGGAGCTTCAACGTGTATTATGTCGCTTCAGTGTTGGAAATCTCTTGGTTCTCCTACACTTAACCCATCTCCGACGATTCTAAAAGCTTTTGATGGTCGAGGTTTTCAACCTTATGGTATTTTGCAGGATTTACCCATAGGGGTTGAAGGGAAAATTGTTAATCTAGATGTGGAGGTGGTTGATGCCCCTCTAGATTACAACCTTCTACTGGGTCGTAGTTGGTCTTATGCTATGACTGCTGTTGTCTCTTCGGTCTTTCGACTTATAAAATTTCCATATCGAGGAAGGATCGTGACAATAGATCAGTTAACTTATTTTTCGTCAGACCCAGCCTCTACAGAAACAATCCAGCATGTTGGTAAAACGACTATCTCTTATAAGGATGTTGGAGTAGGTTTGATTAAATATTCTGGTTTACTAGGAACTTTTTCCTTTCCTCCTCCTAACGTATCGTCTTCTACAGCAACTATTCATATGATTTCGTCAGACACAGTTTTGACTGATGATCCTTGGATACTACCTTCGGAATCCAAGATTGACTCATTTGATGACGTGATGCCTTTGAGTCCATTTGAAATTGCGTACCAGACTGTACAGTCTTTTTCCAACACCTTTTCAACCAAAATTGATCCAATGAATGGGATCCAAGAAGAATCACTTTCTATTTCTAGTTCAGACGCAACGACATTTTCTGAAATTGTTCATACCGATGAGCAAATTCGTGAGTTTTTGTCTGTTGATGATTTACCATGGGAAGATCTCCATCATAGGTCTTCATTCTTACCTGAATTAGATCATTTTGAAAATGATTTCGCTTCAATCTTTACTGCTGAATATGCCAAGGAACCTCAGAATCCATTGAAAAATCCTGATTTTGAGTTAAATTTAGAAAATATATCTAGAACGGTTCCAATTGACATTTCAGTAAAACCTGGAATAATTGAAAACATTCATATAGGTGCTTGTTGTTCAGACGAAGAAATTCAGACTTATAAAGCCCTATTTCAAGAATTCCGTGACGTGTTTGCCTGGTCTTACGAAGAAATGCCAGGAATTGATCCATCGATTGTAGTACATGAAATTAAGACTTACCCGGATGCTAAACCTGTTCGTCAACGATTACGTCAAATACATCCTAGAAAAGCTGCTGCTATAAAATCTGAAGTTGAAAAATTACTTCGAGCAGGATTCATTTATCCAATTCCTTTAACGGATTGGGTATCGAATATTGTTCCTGTGACTAAAAAACAAGGAACAATAAGAGTATGTATCGATTATAGGGATATTAATCGAGCGTGTCCAAAGGACAATTATCCAACTCCTTATATCGATCAGATAATCGACGATTGTGCTGGGAGTGAACTATTCTCTTTTATGGATGGTTTTTCCGGCTACAATCAAATAAACATACTCCCTGCAGATCAACCTAAAACAGCTTTCATTTGTCCATGGGGAACATTTGCCTATTGTAAACAACCTTTTGGACTTAAGAACGCTGGAGCAACTTTTCAACGGGCCATGTCTTATGCGTTTCATGACATTAAGCACATTGTTCAACCATATCTTGATGATTTACCTGCTCATTCATCACGTAGGGCCGATCATCCCACTCATTTAAGAGCAATTTTTATGAGATGTCGGCATTATCGGATAAGGTTGAATCCGCATAAATGTGTTTTCTGCGTAGAATCGGGTCGTTTTCTGGGATTTGTTGTCTCAAAATCAGGCATTCGTGTTGATCCTTCGAAGGTCGAAGCTATTGTTAAGTTGCCTCCTCCTTCGACATTGCGCCAACTCCAGAGTTTGCAGGGGAAAGCAAACTTTTTACGTAGATTTATTCAGAACTATGCCGAGCTTGCAAAGGGTTTCACCCGGTTGTTGAAACAAGATATTCCGTTCTTTTGGGACGAGGTCGCTGATCGATCTTTTGATGCACTTAAACACGCGTTGACCCATGCACCGTTATTGCATCCTCCCAACTACAACCAGGATTACTTTCTATATCTCGCTACTTCTCATTCCACTATTGGGATGGTGCTAGTTCAGGAGGATGAATCCCACAACGAACATGTGATTTATTATCTTAGTCGAAATTTGAATCCGACTGAAATCAAATATACACATGTGGAGAAATTGGCCTTGGCAGCTGTTCAAGCTGTCCAACGTTTTCGACATTACATATTGTTACGTAAAACCACAGTAATTTCTGATTGCAACCCTATGATGTATATTTTGACCAGACAATTGCTAGGGGAAAATATTCTAAATGGATAGTTATCCTACAAGAATTTGACTTGGAATTTGAAAAATCCAAGGCAAAGAAATCTTTGGTTTTTGCGGAACTAATGTGTGATTTTCCCTCTACTGATATTGAAACAGTGGCAGAAGAGTCCATTGTGATTTTATCAGTACGCTTGATCCATGGTATGGGGATATTATTGTATATCTCCAAACCCAATCTTTTCGGCCTGAAATTTCACGAACTCAACGACGGAAAATACGTTTCCAATCCCAACAATATAACATCATTGGTGATACTCTTTATCGACGAGGAGCAGATTCTGTTTTCCGACGTTGTTTAACTCATGAAGAAGCTGAAAAGGTACTTAATGACTGTCATTCTGGAGCATGTGGCGGTCATATGTCTGGGTATGCCACTGCCCAAAAGATATTGCGTGCAGGTTATTTCTGGCCAACATTATTTAAAGATTGCATTTATGCGGTTCGGAAATGCCACAACTGTCAAATTTTTGATAGAAAAATGCGCGCACCACCCGCTCCTCTTCACCCTATAATTGCTGTTGGTCCATTTGCAAAATGGAGTATCGATTTTATCACATGTAACCCTCACTCGGCCGGGGGGCATGCCTATATTATTCTCGCAGTAGATTATTTTACGAAATGGGCCGAGGCGATGCCTACATATTCAGCTGACGGCAAGACTGCTGCAACATTCGTGTTCAATCACATAATTGCTAGGTTTGGTGTTCCTCAAGCTATTATTACAGATCATGGAAGTCATTTTTGGAACATCATGATGACTGAACTAACAGAACAACTTGGCCTACGCCACGATAGTTCCACTCCGTACTATCCACAAGCAAATGGTCTGGTTGAAGCCATTAATAAAGTTTTAGTCACCATGATTAAGCGAATCATTGGAATTCACAAGACGAATTGGCATTCCATGTTATTTTCAGCGCTTTGGGCATATCGAACCTCAGTCAAAACATCAACGGGTTTCACTCCTTTTCAACTAGTTTACGGTTTAGAAGCTGTGCTACCAATTGAATGCGAAATACCGTCATTAAAATTAGCCATAGAATTACTTCCAGCTATGTCTGAAGAGGAAAAACATTTCTTGTACTTGGCCCAATTAGATGAGAATCGACGAAGTGCTGCAATAGCAAACGAGGCTCATGTTAAAAGGATAAAAGCTCAGTATGATAGAAATGTGACCCCTCGAAATTTTTCAGAAGGAGACCTAGTTTTACTTTATGATCAAGCTAACGACAAACTAGGAGCTGGAAAATTCGTGCCTATGTGGCATGGTCCTTACATTGTGAAACGAAAGTTAGCAAAAGGGGCCTATGAGTTAGTAGATTTTGATGGTGTCCCTTTAGATAAACCCAGAAATGGGCTTTATCTAAAGAGATATTACGCTTAAACAAGGTGTGGAGATTTTTTGTTAGTTTTAGATTTCTTTACTGTTGGTGTGTTTTAGATTAAAAAGTGTGCCTAGTTTAGAAGTGTGTTTTTCACTATGACTGCTTATCTGAGTTTTACTCTTGATATTGCAGATGTCGGCGTCTCTTCAAACCTACATTGGTTTTGCTGATGGTGCTTGTCGTAGTACACGGAACATTTCTTCCGCAACTTGGGTTATCTATTCACCCTCTGACGAGTTAGTATCCATGCATGGGGTAAGCCTTGGTCAAACAACAAATAACATTGCCGAGTATAGTGCAGTGATTGAGTTATTATCTGAGTCCATATCATTTGGAATTTGGAGTTTGATTGTAAGGTTGGATTCTGAACTTGTTGTATTACAGCTTAACAGGGTTTATACCATTAGAAATCCGGTGTTATTACGGTTATTTTTTAGAGTTCGTCTCTTGGAACGTGAGTTTGATTACATTGAATATCAACATATTCCAAGACGTTTAAATACATTAGCAGATTCAATTGCTTCTAGTATGATAAATAGACATTTGCAATAATTAAAAGCAGTAAAACAAAAAACATTCATTTATGTACGCAGATAGCCGTCAAAATAGTGATATATATCATAGGAGTGTGTTCAAAAAATATACATCGTCTTCGATCATAGGTTGGAAACACCTTATGATCGGCAAAAATGGTAACACAAAAGTACAAAAATGAGTCCACATGATCATCTCATCACTGATGATGATCTCGATAGGAAACAACTGCTCGAGCCACCCTGCATAGGAACCTCCTGAAAGGTCCTGGGACTCCAATCACATATCTTTGAAGCCTGAAGGGAATGTCATCTATACTCGTCTCTGGTATATCTAGAGTCAAGTGCTCTAGATGATGTTCCAAATCAATCAAAATTTCTACTGATTGGCCTGCTGGGGCTGGTGCGGGCGCAACTGGTTGCCTCCTCTCGAAAGGTTGGAGATGAGCTGGACGTTGTGGACCCACATCTGTATTTAAAAAACTTTTGGTTTTTAGTTTTCTAAGACGATAAAAAATTTAAAAAATTTAGAACTTAGCAAACGTTGAAAAATGTTTTACCTGAATCGTCCCACTGTTCCCCTGCAGGGAGAGACATCTCTCTATCTCCGCGGAAATCTATCCCTGCATACGGAAAATCCTCTATCGTAAAAATTTGGCGATCCAGCCAATGAAAATATGAAGCAGGGAATCGTACAATCTCGGTGCCCTCGATAGCATGACGAGCCATCAGCGCGGACCAGCGAACCATTCTTGGTTCTCGAAGTCGACCGGCATCAACTGAAATACTCTGTGGAGCTAACTGCGGGACCCTCTCCAAAGCAAAAGAAACGACAATGGAACCATATCCAAAGTTTTTTAGTTTCCCGGTTTTTGCTCTGGTAAGTTGGCCTTTTATATTTGCCAACACAGCTTCGCACCAGTTGAAGATGGTGCCACGAAAACAGTCCACAGCAATGCGCATTTGGGAACCCGTAGCTACATGAAGCGCGGCGCTCCCACATAGTTTGGTAACAGTGAATGCTATAACTTTCAGTTCAGGACGGATGATATGTTTTATGTCAATCCGTTTGTCCCGAGGATCTGCCTGATCATTGCAAAATTCGAGTTGAAGACTAGCGACAGTCTGGCCACCTGGCCTAGTCCCAAACAAAGATACATGTTCGCCCCTCTTGGACAAACCAGTCCAAAAGTATATATCCTCCAGCTCAATTTCGAGCCGGTGGCCACCAATGAAGAAACACTGGTCCTCCACATGCCATCTGTCTACCAACCATGTTAAGAGTTCCACTTGTGCCCTCATGCCAGAGATGGCCCAGGATTTGTATAAGCAGCACGCTTTTAATGCCCTTTGTGTGGGCAAATGGAGTATTGCAGCTTCATCCACATCCTCATGTTCCCTTTCTCGCCAAATAAGCATCTTGTTAATCCTGCAACATAAAATAAGGCATATTAGCATGATTTCATTTGAAAACTTTTGGCAGAAATTTGAGAAAACTATGCTTGAATTTTAACCGCGCGGGGACCGCACCCGCCCTTTGTAAACAGAGCGTAGCTCCGCACGAAAGGTGTGTGCCGGGTGCGGCACCCCCGATTTTTTCCCGTTCAGAAAAAATCGGGGTCCGCAGGCAACCTGTGTCCCGCCTGCGGACCCCGCGGGCGCATTTTTTGACCTATTTTGCCCTAAAAAATCAAACTAAAGCCTAAAAACGAATTTTAAACGGATGAAAGGCAAGATAAGGAGGTCGTGGATTACCTGGGGCTGACGATTTTCGATTCCAACGGTTGAATTTTCCAGAATCTTCACGGGAACTTTTTATCCAAAAGCTTTTTACTTTTCACTCTGCAACTGAACGGTAAAAATGAAATAGAAAAAGTCCTTTTTATAAGTTTTTTCGAATGAATGAATTGTAAATTTATTTATTTTTCACTTTAAAAGGGATATTTTGAAAGCATTTTTATTTATCTTAAACAGGTATGTGTAATGTTTTGAGTTTTTGTGCAGAAACAGGATTTTTCAGGTGAAATAATCATTTTTCAACAAAGAGCATACTTTTATCACTTTTTCGGACTCTTTAAAATTTTTTACGAAAAAGCGAAACCTTGGAGTCCTCTTTAAGCTCTTTTCAGACTCTCTAAATATGAAAAGATTGTCGAGTACTTGACTATTCAAACTCGTTAAAGTAAATGAACAGTCGTCCCTTCAGTATAAGTTTACCCCTTTTACGGACTGAAATGGACTATTTACGAAAAAGGTATACGTTGACTAAATACGGTCAATAGAGTTCTCTCCCGCATTATTTTATACTTTTTCGGGCTCGAGAGACTAAATTTACGAAAAAGAACACTCATGGAGTTTTCTTAAGTTTTTCTTCTGACTCCCTAAAACTGAAAAACACCGAGTTTCTCCTATACTGGACTCGTTAAAACTTAACAGTAAAGGACCTGTTTAATTTTCAACAGGAACGAACCACTCCTTCTTAGGGTTCGAATTTTAAAACTAAGTTGGACTCATCCGAAGGATGAGCTTATAACCAAGCAAATGTTATCCTCCTCAAGCTTGTCAAAAATAAAGAGGTACTTGCCAGAAATGGTGGGGGAAAAGAGAGAAAAATGAGCATGTTTGTTGTATTTTAAAATTGTCTGAAAACTCAGTCGACCACTCTTGGACACGACACTTATATTCACCTGGGTTGGGAAATCCTTTGCTTAACAGTTAATCAAACCACATTGAAAATTTTCAGCCAGTTTCTGGGTATTAGCTTTGAGTCAATTGTCACCAGGCCATCTGCGGTGTCGTTATGTGTCCAAGAGAACAGTTCAAATAAAACCATTCATCTGCAAAATATCTGTCATCCATCATTGACCATCCCTGAGTCAGTCCTTGCCAACATATTTTCAAAACTTGATCTATGATTTCGTGTTGTGGGCTTGCCTACGACAGATCGCTTTCTATCGACATCAGCACATTATCTAGAAAGTTGATCCAGAAATCGTCAGTACCTTGAAATCTGCATGCCTCAATGGCAGGTTTCTCGCTTTCGACGACAGGTTACATTAATGACCTTCGATCGAATGACTCCGTGACATGTTCGACTTCAGCTCATTCATTCACATTTCATGGACTGTACTGAGTACTTTGAGAGCCATTGACATTACTGGTGGTTTCTCTCACACTTGTTAGCAGTTCACATCATTGACTGGTAATCAAGTGGTTTCTACCATGTTCGACTTCAATACATTCATTCACATGGATAGAATCGTACTGGTTCGAGATACGGAAATCAAGACCCTGGATCTAGTTTACACCATCCAGGCTGCGAGGAATTTTGTTGTCATCTATACAGTAGACTTTTGATAAACAGATGGCTGCGTCCATACTGTGTCTACATATATTTGTACTATGATGTATTCAAAATCATTCCTGTATCAGAACGATTTCAGTTATTTTATAGTTAGTTCTTTATCTGAGTATGGGAATGCCTACCTCAGTGATGACATATACATGTATATATTTTGCATTGAATGTTTTTTTCAGGTACCGACTGGGGTGTCCACAGGATGATCTTTGAAATGATAAAGTACTGCACTCTTCATATATGACAGACTATAGCTTCATCTATTACAGACTTTGTACTTTAGGGGGCAATTTGTTACACTGAAAACTGTCACCTTGACATTCTGCTGACCGTATGAGCTCATTATTACTCATACTTCCTCCTTTTGCAAGTCTAATATACCAGCTCCTCATATCAAGCTTCAAAATCAAAAGAAAATCCTTAAAATCCCCTAAAGAATTGGTATCGCACTTTCTCTATGCATTCCCTGCGGTCCCGCACCTAAATCTCAGCCTGCATGCGGAACCATACCGCACGTTCTTTGTGTAATGGGTGCAGACCTCTGTAAAACATAAAAAGGCGAGAAAATGAAGATTAAAAAGTGAATTCCAAGTGAATTCTAGAAGATTCTAGACGGGAATTTTCAGAATGGATACGCTTTGAAGCTGGTTCATGCATCCCTCTCTTAATGGAGCTAACCCCTTGATGTAAGGAGCTTATCCCTTTGAAGGAGGATTCTATCCCTTCATATTTGGAACTAGAAACCTCCTCTCCTTCACTATAAAAAGAGGCCTTGGGTAGCCTCAAAGGGAGTTCAAGCTTATGAGATTTGAAGTTAAATGCTGTTGAGATTTAGACTTAAGTAACTTAAGACTTTCTGTGAGGTTAAATCACTCATCCTCATTTGTCTTAGTTCAAAGAAGAGTGCAATGCTTGTCGGAGTAGGGAGATTCACAGCGGGACCCCAGGAAGGACTGCACAACATCAAGGCCACGGAGTTGTAAAGGTTTCTATCTTTAAAGTTAATACAAATACTGTATTCATTTCTCTCATTAAAGCGTCAATTTGTGGTTTATTTCATAAATTCCTTTGCTTGATCACATTATGATACAAGTATGATTTATGATAATGCGACTGGTCTTGTAATCTTTTCCTAGTTGTTTGTAGATTGCGGGCCATACGAAGGACGTTCTTTCAAGTGCACGGGAAGGACTTCAACGAGATCAAGCAAGCGTTGGATATAAGGTAGGCCTTACACCTATATAGCATTTTTATGAATCTTATATGCTTAGAGAGAGATTAGTATAATTGGCTGTTTGTTGCTAGTTACTTTTAGTACTAGAGATATCGGTCTTGTCCGCAAGACGGATTAATCTACACAACACTACCTATTCTCTATCTTATTTGAGGGTGTTTCTTCTAAGGTTTTGGTTTATTTTGAGGGTTAGTCGAATTTGACGCCTATCCATTAATTCACACAACTCTCCATGCACTTAATATACACATGAAATCTTTCCAAGGTCACTACAAGGTTGTTGGGATTGAATGGGTCTCTTTAGTGCATATCCTCTATGGGATGTTTCCACCTATGAGCAAATATGTCTCCAGTTTCTTTGGCCAACACCTCTATTGGTTTCCTACAATGATCAATGTCTCCTAGCTTATTACCACCCATGAACTCAACAGGTTGAGGGGACTTAACACAATTGAAGTTTGTGATAAGTGTTGAAGATTGTAACTAGGTTCGCTCTTCATAATTTATATTTATTGTACTTATCAAAAGAATTAAAGAAAAATAATTTATATTATCATTTGACGTTTATTTTATTATTAATGACTTACTAAATAATGGGTTTCATGCTTGGGTCATATTTAGTATAAGGTCCCCATTGTGGACTTCTAGGTTAGTCATTACATATTTATATTAACCCTTCTTAGGATTTTGAATCATTAATTAGGTCTATTTTTTAGTCAAAAATGGTTTAGAATCCCTCCACATCAAGTCGGCCTTAAGGAGATCAAGTTAGCCTCAAAGGGAGAAATTCGAACTCATCTGGAGCCTATAAGAGCAAGGAGATCGAAGTCATTTGCACCATCACTTATAAATAATGTTTGATATTGTTATGCGGATTAATCCCTCTTGCGAACAAGAGCGATCTCCCTAGTATTCTATGAATAGATAGAAACAAACATCCATTTGTAAATCGTTTTCTCTAGATTATTTTAAATTTAGAATTATTATAAACAAAGAAAGAGGACATGCCCCTACCTTGAAATCCAACGTTCGGTGCAATATTTTATGCAGTCGCTCCAAAGAGGCTTCTTCAGTAAGTAGAGACTGTAATCAAAGATAGACAAAAGAATTAAAAGCACTTGCAACATATAATAATTAAGGACAACTAATCTAACTTAGTGATCAAGGAGTATAAGTATTGAATTATTCAAATAAGCATACGAACAACTCAATGAGAAAAGGAGATCCATATGTATTATCTTGAATGAAAAGAGTAACTTTACAACCTAACGCCTTGATGTCATACAAGTTTCTCTCAGAGTCCTGAACAATCGTTCCTCCTTTAGTTTGACAAGCCTTCCTCTCTTTGAACTGGCATGGAGTTATGGACATAAGGGTGTGATCGTTCTCATGCCAACAACAACTAGTGTAGAGAGTATGCTCTCTTGAGAATTTCTTTAGCAACTAACATGTATGTCTTAGCATCTACAATCTCTGTACAGTTTACCCTTGAGACTGAAACTTGACCTCAATTTATAGGGAAATGGAGGTAGTTTCAGTTCCATGAAGAGGGGATGGATTCCTCTCATGAATGGATTTGAGCCCCATAGACAAAGGGATAAGCTCCATGAGTGGAGGGATAAATCTCCATGAGTGGAGGGATAAATCTTGAACTAATTGCACCTCTAGAAGCTTCCAGTTGGGATAAGATTCGACCAGATGGGCTTCTAGAACTTAATTTTTCCTTGCTTTGACATTTTTCAAGGGCCCACAAGTTTTAGTAGCAGAACATGCAGGCGCTGTCGCTGGCTATAGAACAAGTATCCGCAAACTCGCAGGAAAAGGCTAGAAAAAGTGTGGAGGTATACTTTTAAGGGTTTTAATCAGCTTTTCTCCAATTCCAAGACTTGGTTTAGGCACATTGGGGTTTTTTACTTCTAAGGGAGCACTATATAGGTGGTGATAGACCTATACAGACAGTCAAATGTCATGGTGACAAAATAACATGTAATAGATATTTACTGCATCAAGGGAAAAAGTGTGAAGTGGAAGGAAGAGGCAGAAAGAAGTGTGAGTTGGGTCTAGAAGCAATAGGAAGAGAAAATCGAAATTTTGGTGAAGAAATATCTGCATTTCATGCCCTCTCTTGGGAGATCGAAGTCTTCTAAGGTTTTATGTTGTTGCTGCCTAGTTGAAGCTACTGGAGGACAAGTTGTTGTTGTTGCTGGGTCGAAGATCTAGAAGTTTGACTTGGTGTGGAGGGAAAGTTTGGGTCATTTCTAGGGTGAAGAGTCTCAAAGAATACTATTGAAAGGAAGAATTATCTTGACTAGGTTTTCCACTCGAGGGGGATTTTTCCATGGCATAGTACCCATATATTGTGTCCCTTGATTTTTATCTTCATACACATAATATGGTAATTTCTTGATGTAAGATAAGATAATAAAGAAGTAAAAGAAGCCAACACATTCACAAGTAATTATCAAGATCGAAGAATCAAACCCTAATATAACTGCATTGATTCTTCAACAATAAGCACATAATCGGGTTTAGAGTACTCTCCCCTCACCCATGAGCAATTATCCAATCAGAATGATTATTCATGTATAATACAAAGGCCCTCAATGTAGAAATGTCTAAATAGATTCAACTGATATTCTAATATGCTAAAACAAAATATTGAATCAATTCTACAAATTACGAAAACCAATTACAATCGCACAATCACATGAAAAAGAAAGAGAAATAATTTCAAACGCACAGCACAAAGATGTCCCTAGGGAAAGCCTCAGCTAAAAACCCCACTATATGTATATTGCATTAAGTCAAGAACATGAAACAATACAATGTTATTACCCTTCCTCAGAAATTTTTGCAGTATCTCTAACTACCTCACTTTTAATCCCAACAACAATGGTATGATACTTAACCAATTTCCTGCCTCTACC
>CM076575.1:1098118071-1098174489 GCA_034641835.2 Pinus albicaulis | reverse complement strand
TTTATTTCACTTTTTTGACCATTTTATTCTTTTTACCCTTTGATCTTTCTTTTAGGGTATACCCTCTTTACATTTTTTAACTTTTTTGATTTTTTGTTTTTTTAAGAATATGGAACACCTTTGCTCAAGTAAGAAGGTTTGAACATATTCCATAATTCAATCAAGACAATCATGAAAGATGAAACCTATTGGTATAGGAGGCTAACATAAGGAAGTGAAGAAAGGAAAAACTATCCAAAACAATGCCAACTTCTCAAGGGAATTGGAAGAACTCATCAACAATCAACAATCTTACAATGAAAAAACTGGCATCGATTACAAAGAATAAGAAGAAATACCTTCTACAAAAAAATACAATGAACCTATGAGATCTAACATGCATGTAGACTTCATTGGACAAGATTCGCAAGAATAGCCTTGGAAGAAAATTCCTTGACGAAAATTTCCATCCAGGTACCAACATATTTTTTATGGCTACCTTTATTCATGTGGAAAATTTGGTCATAAAGTTGTAGAACGTCAAACGTACCCCTGGAAAAAATACAATTGCAGGAGATCTGTCAAATATGAACCTCCTAGTGCTCAGCGAAACATCAATAGATTTGAACATTTAAGAAATAATATTGAATGTTACAAATGTCAAAACTTTGGACACATAACCAGAGAATGCAGACTTGAAAATCCTCCAAAAGAATCTTCTAAGCCATAGAACGAACCAACATGGAAGAAGAAGAAAACTGATAATTGTGCTCTCGCTCTCAAGGCTCAAAACAACAAAGATGTGTGGTATGTTGATAGCGGTTCCTCAACGCATATGACTAGAGATAGAAATAAATTTGTATCTCTGAAAGATAAGAAGGATGGAACCGTGTCCTTCAGAAATGATGGATCTTCAAATGTTATAGGATCAGGTACTGTCACTCTTGGAAGCAAAGATGCTCTAGCCAAGAACGTTCTATTGGTTGAAAACATGAATCACAATCTGCTCAGTGTTGGACAAATGTGTGATCAAGGACACACAATACTATTCGACTCCACAAAATGTGAAATCAGGAAAGGCAAGTATGGTGAAATTGTGGCTATAGCAAGTCGAGCTCCAAACGACATATATGTTCTAGATGAAGCAACTAAAGCATGTCTAATAGCTAAGGAGGATGATATAATATTTAGTAGCAATGATGATCAACAAAGTAAGAAGTTTTCTACAAATATGCAAAGTGATTTCGATATGTCTTTACTTGGTGAGTTGGCATACTTCTTAGGGCTTCAAATATCTCAGCAAGAGAAAAGAATATCTATATATCAAGCCAAGTACATCAAGGAAATGCAGAAGAAATTTAAAATGGAAGATTGCAGACCCATCCTTACTCTGATGGTAACAGGTTGCAAACTGAGCATAGACGACTCACCTAAGGATATGGATCAAAGATTTTATAGATATATGATTGGTATTCTTCTATATGTAACAGCCTCCTGGCCAGATGTTATGCAAGCAGTTGGACAAGTAGCAAGATTCCAAGCAGCACCAAAAGAATCACATATTATTTCCATCAAAATAATTATTTAATATCTAAAGGGAACAACAGAATATGGCTTGTGGTATCCCAAGGGTAACAATCTCATTATTCATTCCTTTACAGATGTAGATTGGGCAGGAAGTGATGATGATCGTGAGAGTACTCGTGAAGCATTGGAATATCTTTTCCAGAATCTTGGGATTCTCCCAATTTCTCATTATATTTTCCTTATTCAGAATATAAAGGGGGAGTGGAAGTGTGTACAGGTCCGCAGGATGGTTGTATGTCAGGGGGAGTGGAAGTGTGTACAAGTCCACAAGATGGTTATGTGTCAGGGGGAGTTACCCTTTGTCATTGATTTCAAAGGGGGAGATAATGTTGTAGGAAGAGGTGTCATGATTGCAGGGGGAATACTTTGTGTTGCCATCAATGCCAAAGGGCGAGATTGTTGATCAGCAGTTGTCATTGATGTCAACCCAAGCAGCACTAGGTGCTACCTCAATATTTCATAGGAATTTTTACCTACCAAATTAATATATTTTGGGTCAAGAATTATTTTTATGGTTTCTACTTGTCGAGATGATTCCATTGATATATGGCATGCCACGTAATTCTTCACGGTTTGAGAGATATTCATGCTTGAAGTTTGTAACCCCAGTTAGTGGGCTAAAACCCCATAGGGTTGTGGCATGGGTCATTTAAAAGTCATAATTAATATTTTTCAAGCTCCTAAAATCCCTCCCACTTTCACTTTTTGAAGCCCTTCTCAACCTAAGCATTTATATAAATTTTGATCCTCATATCCTCCTTATGCAAGGGATTTCGCTATATAAAACAGGTCATCATGGAATTTTCACTCTAATTTTTTTCCTACGAAGGTTTAGAACTTGAAATATTTACTAGTTGAAGCCAAAATCTTGAGGAATATCTTGTGAAAATTTCATATCAAGGTGCACAATATTTGCAGAGATATGATCTGTCTAAGTCAGTGTTTTTGCGGGCTCCTAAAATTCATCACAAAGAAGTGACCTTGGGAAAATCATCATAACTCTCTCTCTGAGTATTGGATTGGAATTATGTAAAAAACTTTAGATAGTGCACGGACTTTATTTTTCCCTCTATCAATTTCAAATTTGAATGAAGAAACAGTGAAACATGACATGCCTTACAAGTTCGCTCTACTGAAACAGTCCCTAATTAGGGAATTGTGATAAATTGGGCATAACTCTCTCTTGAAGAATCCAAATTGGGTCATATCTGAGGCATTGGAAATAAAAATCAGAGGACTACTATAGGACCTAAAATCAGATATTGGGGATCTAAAATAACAGAGATACACCAGATTCAATATCGAGCTCCTAGAAGGCAAGAAAAAGCTATGTCATGTGTTGTCAAGAGCTGCAAAGGACCAGACTTTCTAGGCCAGCAAAGAAAATCAAGGTGCACAAAGGGTAGCATGACAAGAGAAGAAGCCAAGGTGTAGAATAGCAGCAATAATTTCAGCACATGAAGTCTTCAATTGGGAAGCACTGCATACAGTCACTGTAAATGTATCATTGTACTAAGTCATTGTAAATACATTATTGTAAAAATTGTTCTAGTGTCTATCTACCAAAAATTGAAGAGGCAGTGTCGGGAGGTCTAGGATCATCATTAGTTTTTTGTGTCATAGTTGAAGTTATGGTCTAGTGTGTCTTCTTCTTTTACATCATTCTATATCATTGTAAAGTGGACCATTTTCCCTGGTACAGGAGTCCATTCTTCTTTTATTCTTCTATAGGGTGGTAGGGTGGTGCTAAGGTGAGTTGTAGCTCATTGGGTGTTGGGGCATCCGTTCAGTTGACTACTAAAGAATCTTGGGTGTTGGAGCGTCCATCCAGTGGGAGCTAGAGAAGAATTATTTTCTAGATTCTAGGAAGTTGGAGCTTTATTTTCAATTGGAGTTGAACATTAAATAATTATTAGAAAATCATTAGGTGGTTTTTGTTCCGGAGTGGGTTTCCACCTTAAAAAATGTGTGTATTTGTGTTCCTTTTTTTTTCTGCTATCATTGTACAAACACTAATAATAATTGAACATTAAAAAATTCTCTAATTGAAATCAATACTGATTCACCCCCCTCTTAGTATTTCCAACAATTGGAATCAGAGCTTGGTTCCTTCAATAACAGTTTAACATCTGGAAGGAGGTCATGGAGCATACCAAGAATGGTGTACCTCTTTTAAATGAAAATAATTATGCACTCTAGAAAGGAAGAATGGAGGTTTATCTCTTGGTGCAAGGTTACGAAGTATGGGACACTGTTCAAAATGGATTTACATCAACCGCGGATGAACAAGGTAAGAATAATTTGGTAAATGATGCAAAAGAAAAGAATATTATTATCAGTGGACTTATTGAATCTTCTTATCATAATGTTTGTGTTGTAAAACCGCCAAAAATGTATGGGACAAGCTTGAGAATATATATGCAGGTGACTCAAATGTCAAAGAAGCAAAGCTTAAAATCTATAGAGAAAAATTTGAGCAACTCAGAATGAAAGAAGATTGCAACATTGTTGCATACTTCCAATATGTTGATGAAATAACCAATACTCTAGAAGGATTGGGAGAGCCAGTTGAAAAGAAGATTATTATACGAAATATTCTTATAACGTTACCAGGGACATTCAACCCAAAGGTATCAGTCTTAGAATACAGTGAAAATCTAGACAAACTTAGCAAAGAGGAATTACATAGAGTTCTCATAGCATACGAAATGAGACTTGATGAAGAAGAGGGTACTTTGCATCTAGAAACTACATTCGTTTCATCTAAGAAATCCCATAAGGATTAACAACCTTCAATTGAAAAGACATGCAGTTGCAAGTGTGAAGAAAAGGGAGATGATGAAGAAGGTATTTCAGATGAAGAATATGCTTACTTTACGAGAAAGCTAAAAATTGGTAAGGGAAAACTCAAAGGTAAACTTCCATTGATATGTTTCGACTATGGTGAGGTTGGGCATTTCGCATCAAAATATCCGAACATAAGTGACGGCAACTCAAAAGGAAAGAAAGGCTTTTATAAATTCAACAAGAAAGGATCCAAAAAGAACTTTCTCTCTAAAGAAGAGAGCTCATCATCTGATGAAGACAATGACAGCAAAGAAGAAGCCAATGAGAAAGTATTGTTTATGGCCAAGCACATTAAAAAAGAGGTATCAAACAACGAAGAAGAAGGATTGACCATAGAATAATTTTCTAAAGAAGCAATCAAAATTATTAAAGAAATCAAGGCAGAGAAGATCCGTTCCAATACTCTTGAAAAACAAGTTCAAGGTCTCAAAATTGAAGTTGAAGAACACAAATACATTGAAGAGTCACTTCAAAAGAAGTTGGAAGAAAGCAACCAAGAAAAGGAAGAATTAGAAGCCGAAGTAGTCTCATTGCGTAAGGAAGTGAAGAAAGGAAAAATTATCCAAAACTATGCCAACAACTAACAAGGGAATTGGAAGAACTCACCAACAATCAACGATCTTACAATGACAGAACTGGCATCAGTTACAAAGAAGAAGAACCAGGACCTTCTACAACAAAATACAATGAACCTATGAGATCTGACATGCATGTAGACTTCATTGGAAAAGATTCGTAAGAACAACCTTGGAAGACAATTCCTCGATGAAGATTTCCATCAAGGTACCAACATATTTTTTATGGCTACTGTTATTCTGTGAAAATTTTGGTCATAAAGTTGTAGAATGTCGCACGTACCCAAGGAATAAATACAATTCTAGGAGATCTGTCAAATATGAACCTCCCAAGGCTCAGCGAAACATCAATATATTTGAACATTTAAGAAATAATATTGAATGTTACAAATGTCGAAACTTTGGACACATAGCCAGAGATTGCAGACTTGAAAATCCTCTAGAACAATCTTCGAATCCACATAACGAACGAACATGGAAGAAGAAGAAGACTAATAATTGTGCTCTCGCTCTCAAGGCTCAAAACAACAAAGATGTGTGGTATGTTGATAGTGGTTGCTCAACACATATGATTGGAGATAGAAATAAATTTGTATCTTTGAATAAGAAGGATGGAACCATATCCTTTGGAAATAATGGATCTTCAAATGTTGTAGAATCGGGCACTCTCACTCTCGAAATAAAATATGCTCTAGCCAATAATGTTCTATTGGTTGAAAACATGAATCACAATCTGCTTAGTGTTGAAAAAATTTGTGATCAAGGACACACAATACTCTTCAACTCCACAAAATGTGAAATTAGGAAAGGCAGGTATGGTGAAATTGTGGCTATAGCAAGTTGAGCTCCAAATGACATATATGTTCTGGATGAAGTAACAAAAGCATGTCTAATAGCTAAAGAGGATGATATAATATTTGGTAGCAATGATGACCGACTAAGTAATAATTTTTCTACAAATATGCAAAGTGATTTCGAGATATATTTACTTGGTGAGCTAGCATACTTCTTAGGGCTTCAAATATCTCAGCAAGAGAAAGGAATATTTATATGTCAAGCCAAGTAAATCAAGGAAATTCTCAAGAAATTTAAAATGGAAGACTGCAAACCCATCCTTACTCTGATGGTAACAGGTTGCAAATTGAGCATAGATGACTCATCTAAGGATGTGGATCAAAGGTTGTACAGATCTATTATTGGTCGTCTTCTATATGTAATAGCCTCTAGGCCATATGTTATGCAAGCAGTTGGACATGTAGCAAGATTCCAAGTAGCACCAAAAGAATCACATATTATTTCCATCAAAATAATTCTTCGATATCTAAAGGGAACAATAGAATATGGCTTGTGGTATCCCAAGGGTAACAATCTCATTATTCATTCCTTTACAGATGCAGATTGGGCAGGAATTGTTGATGATCGTGAGAGTACTCGTGAAGCATTAGAATATCTTCACCAGAATCTTGGGATTCTCCCAAGTTCTCATTAGATTTTCCTTATTGTAAATATAAAGGGGGATTTTAAGTGTGTGCAGGTCCACATGATGTTTGTATGTCAGGGGGAAGAGGAAGTGTGTACAAGTCCGCAATATGGTTGTGTGTCAGGGGGAGTTACCCTTTTCCATTGATGTCAAAGGTGGAGAGAATGTTGTAGGAAGAGGTTTCATGATCGCAGGGGGAGTACTTGTGTTTCCATCAATGCCAAAGGGGAGATTGTTGATCAACAGTTGCCATTGATGTCAACCCAAGCAGCACCAGGGGCTACCCCAATATTTCATGGGATTTTTTACCTACTAAATTAATATATTCCGGGTCAAGAATTCTTTTTATGGTTTCTACTTGTCGAGATGTTTCCGTTGATATATGGCACGCCACGTAATTCTTCACGGTTTGAGAGATATTCATGTTTGAAGTTTGTAACCCTAGTTAGTGGGCTAAACCCCCATGGGGTTGTGGCATGGGTCATTGAAAAGTCATAATTAATAATTTCTAAGCTCCTGAAATCCCTCCCATGTTCACTTGTTGAAGCCCCTCTCAACCTAAGAATTTATATAAATTGTGATCCTCATATCCTCCTTATGCAAGGGATTTCGCTATCTGAAACCGGTCATCGTGGAATTTTCACTTTAAATTTTTTTCTACAAAGGTTCAAAAGCTGAAATTTGTATAAGACAAAGCACAATTCCTGAGGAAGCTCCTGTGAAAATTTCAGATCAAGGTGCGCAATATTTTCAGAGATATGATCTGTGGAAGTTAGTGTTTTTGCAGGCTCCTGAAATTCATCTCAAAGAAGTGACATTGGGAAAATTGGCATAACTATATCTCTGAGTATCAGATTGGAATTATATAGAAGGCGGCATATAGTGCATGGAATTTAGTTTTCACTCTGTAAATTTCAGAGCTGAATGAAGAAACAGTGACACGTGGCACGCCATAAAATTTCACCTTACTGAAACAGTCCATAATTAGGGCATTGTGAGAAATTGGGCATAACTCTCTCTTGAAGAATCAAAATTGGGTCAGACCTATGGCATTGGAAAGAAGACTCAGGGGACTATTATAAAGCTGAAAATCTGATATTGGGGATCTCAAATAATAGAGAGACACCAAATTCAATATCAATCTCCTAGAAGGCAAGAAAAAGCTAGATCATGTGTTGTCAATGGTTGCAAATGACCAGACTTTATAGGGCAGAAAAGCAAAGCAAGGTGCAGCTGAGGGTAGCATGACAAGAGCAGCAACCAAGGTGTAGAAAAACAGCAAGAATTTTATCACATGAAGTCTTCAAGTGGGCAGCACTACATACAGTCACTGTAAATGTATCATTGTACTAAGTCATTGTAAATACATTATTGTAAAAATTGTTCTAATGCCTATCTGTTAGGAATTGAAGAGGTAGTGTCGGGAGGTCTAGGATCATATGGTTGTGTCATAGTTGGGGTTATGGTCTAGTGTGTCTTCTTCTTCTCCATCATTCTATATCATTGTAAAGTGGACCATTTTCCCTGGTACAGGAGTTCAGTCTTCTTTTATTCTTCTATAGGGTGGTAGGGTGGTGCTAGGGTGAGTTGTAGCTCATTGGGTGTTGGGGCATCTATTTGGTTAACTACTGAAGAATCTCAGTCATTGGAGCGTCCATCCAGTGGGAGCTGGAGAAGAAAGTTTTTCTAGATTCTAAGAAGTTGGAGCTTTATTTTCAATTGGAGTTGAATATTAAAGAATTATTAGAAAAGCATTAGGCGGTTTTTGTCCCGGAGTGGGTTTCCACCTTAAAAACTGTGTGCATTTGTGTTCCTTTATGTTTTCTGCTATCATTGTACAAACACTGATAATAATGGAATATTAAATAATGCTCTAATTGAAAGGAATATTGATTCACCCCACCCCCCCCTCAATATTTCCAACAATTGGAAGCAGAGCTTGGTTCCTTCAATAGCAGTTTAACAGCTGGAAGGAGGTCATGGAGCATACCAAGAATGGTGTAACTTTGTTCAATGAAAATAATTATGCACTCTAGAAAGGAATAATGGAGGTCTATCTCTTGGCACAAGGTTATGAAGTATGGGACATTGTTCAAAATGGATTTACATCAACCACGGATGAACAAGGTGAGAATAATTTGGTAAATGATGAGAAAGCAAAGAATATTATTATCAGTGAACTTATTGAATCTTCTTATCATAAGGTGTTTGGTTGTAGAACCGCAAAAAATGGATGGGACAAGCTTGATAATATATATGCAAGTGAATCAAATGTCAAAGAAGAAAAGCTTCAAATCTATAGAGCAAAATTTGAGCAACTCTGAATGAAAGAAGATTGAAACATTGCTACATACTTCCAATATGTCGATGAAATAACCAATACTCTGGAAGGATTGGGAGAGCCAGTTGACGAGAAGAATATTATATGAAATATTATTAGAACGTTACCAGGGAGATTCAACCCAAAGGTATTGGTCTTAGAATACAGTGCAAATCTGGAAAAACTCAGCAAAGAGGAATTACATGGAGTTCTTACTTTTATAAATTCAACAAGCAAGGATCCAAAAGGAACTTTCTCTCTAAAGAAGATAGCTCATTATCTGATGAAGACAATGACAATGAAGAAGAAGCCAATGAGAGAGTATTTTTTATGGCCAAGCACAATAAACAAGAGGTATCAAACAACGAAGAAGAAGGATTGACCATAGACGAATTTTCTAAGGAATCAATCAAACTTATAAAAGAGCTCAAGGCAGAGAAGATCCGTTCCAATACTCTTGAAGAACAAGTTCAAGGTCTCAAAATTGAAGTTGGAGAACACAAATGCATTGAAGAGTCACTTCAAAAGAAGTTGGAAGAAATAAACCAAGAAAGGGAATAATTAGAAGCTGAAGTAGTCTCGTTGCATAAGGAAGTGAAGAAATGAAAAACTATCCAAAACTATGCCAACAGCTGAAGGGCATTGGAAGAACTCATCAACAATCAATGATATTACAATGACAGAACTAGCATCGGTTACAAAGAAGAAGAAGTAGGACCTTCTACAAGCGGAGGATCCAAAAGGAACTTTCTCTCTAAAGAAGATAGCTCATCATCTGAGGAAGACAATGATAGTGAATAAGAAGCCAATGAGAGAGTATTTTTTATGGACAAGCACAATAAACAAGAGGTATCAAACAATGAAGAAGAAGGATTGACCATAGAAGAATTTTCTAAGGAAGCAATCAAACTTACAAAAGAGCTCAAGGTAGAGAATATTTGTTCCAATACTCTTGAAGAACAAGTTCAAGGTCTCAAAATTGAAGTTTGAGAACACAAATGCATTGAAGAGTCACTTCAAATAAGTTGGAAGAAATCAACCAAGAAAAGGAATAATTAGAAGCCAAAGTAGTCTCGCTATGTAAGGAAGTGAAGAAATGAAAAACTATCCAAAACTATGCCAACAATTCAAGGGCATTGGAAGAACTCATCAACAATCAACGATCTTACAATGACAAAACTAGCATTGGTTACAAAGAAGAAGAAGCAAGACCTTCTACAACAAAATACAATGAACCTATGAGATCTGACATGCATGTAGACTTCATTGGAAAAGATTCGCAAGAACAACCTTGGAAGACAATTCGTCAACAAATAATTCCATCAAGGTATCAACATATTTTTTATGGATACTGTTATTCATGTGAAAAATTTGTTCATAAAGTTGTATAATGTCACATGTACCCCAGGAATGAATACAATTCCAGGAGATATATCAAATATGAACCTCCCAAGGCTCAACGAAACATCATATATTTGAAGATTTAAGAAATAATATTTAACGTTACAAATGTCGAAACTTTGGACACATAGCCAGAGACTGCAGACTTGAAAACCCTCTAGAAGAATCTTCGAAGCCGCAGAATGAACGAACATGGAAGAAGAAGAAGACTGATAATTGTGATCTCGCTCTCAAGGCTCAAAACAACAAATATGTGTGGTATGTTGATAGCGGTTGCTCAATACATATGACTGGAGATAGAAATAAATTTGTATCTATAAAAGATAAGAAGGATAGAACCGTGTCCTTTGCAAATGATGGATCTTCAAATGCTATAGGATTAGGTACTGTCACTCTCGGAAGCAAAGTTGCTCTAGCCAAGAATGTTGTATTGGTTGAAAACATGAATCACAGTATGCTGAGTGTTGGACAAACGTGTGATCAAGGACATACAATACTATTCAACTCCACAAAATGTGAAATCAGGAAAGGCAGGTATGGTGAAATTGTGGCTACAGCAAGTCGAGCTCTAAACGACATATATATTCTGAATGAAGCAACTAAAGCATGTCTAATAGCTAAATACGATGATATAATATTTGGTAGCAATGATTATTGACTAAGTAAGAAGTTTGCTACAAAGATGCAAAGTGATTTCGAGATGTCTTTACTTGGTGAGTGTGCATACTTCTTATGGCTTCAAATATCTCAGCAAGAGAAAGGAATATTTATATGTAAAGCCAAGTACATAAAGGAAATTCTCAAGAAATTTAAAATGGAAGACTGCAAACCCATCCTTACTTCGATGGTAACAGGTTTCAAATTGAGCATAGACGACTCATCTAAGGATGTGGATCAAAGGTTGTAAAAATCTATGATTGGTAGTCTTCTATGTGTAACAGCCTCCCAGACAGATGTTATGCAAGCAGTTGGACAAGTAGAAAGATTCCAAGCAGCACCAAAATAATCACATATTATTTCCATCAAAAGAATTCTTCGATATCTAAAGGGAACAATAGAACATGGTTTGTGGTATCCCAAGGGTAAAAATCTCATTCTTCATTCCTTTATAGATGCAGATTGGGCAGAAATTGTTGATGATCATGAGAGTACTCGTGAAGCATTGGAATATCTTTGCCAGAATCTTGGGATTCTCCCAAGTTCTCATTAGATTTTCCTTATTCACAATATTAAGGGGGAGTGGAAGTGTGTACAGGTCCGCAGGATGGTTGTATGTCAGGGTGAGTGGAAGTGTGTACAAGTCCGCAAGATGGTTGTGTGTCAGGGGGAGTTACCCTTTTCCATTGATGTCAAAGGGGGAGAGAATGTTGTAGGAAGAGGTGTCATGATCGCAGGGGGAGTACTTATGTTTCCATCAATGCCAAAGGGCGACATTGTTGATCAGCAGTTGGCATTGATGTGAACCCAAGAAACACCAGGGGCTATCCCAATATTGCATAGGAATTTTTACCTACCAAATTAATATATTTTGTGTCAAGAATTCTTTTGATGGTTTCTACTTGTCGAGATGTTTCTGTTGATATATGGCACGCCACGTAATTCTTCACAGTTTTAGAGATATTCATGTTTGAAGTTTGACCCCATTTAGTGGACTAAAACCCCATGGGGTTGTGGCATGGGTCATTGAAACGTCATTATTACTATTTTTTAAGCTCCTAAAATCCCTCTCACGTTCACTTGTTGAAGCCCCTCTCAACCTAAGCATTTATATAAATTGTGATCCTCATATCTTCCTTATGCAAAGGATTTCGCTATCTGAAACCGGTTATCATGGAATTTTCGCTCTAAATTTTTTTCTACGAAGGCTCAGAAGCTAAAGGTTTTATGATGCGAAGCCAAAATCCTGAGGAATTTCCTGTGAAAATTTTCGATCAAGGTGCGCAATATTTTCGGAGATATGATCTGTGGAATTTAGTGTTTGTGCAGGCTCCTGAAATTCATCTCAAAGAGGTGACCTTGGGAAAATCATCATAAATCTCTCTCTGAGTATCGGATTGGAATTCTGTAAAAAGTGGTAGATATTTCACGGACTGTAGTTTTCTCTCTATTAATTTTAGAGCTAAATGAAGAAACAATGACATGTGGCTTGTCGTACAAGTTCACTCTACTGAAATAGTCCATAATTAGGGCATTGTGAGAAATTGGGCATAACTCTCCCTTGAAGAATCCAAATTGGGTCAGACCTATGGCATTGGGAAGAAGACTTAGAGGAGTACTACAGGACCAAAAATAAGAAATTGGGGATCTAGAATAACAGAGATACACCAAATTCAATATCGAGCTCCTAGAAGGCAAGAAAAAGCTAGATCATGTGTCGTCAATGGCTACAAAGGACCAGACTTTCTAGGGCAGCGAAGCAAAGCAAGGTGTAGTAGAGGGTAGCATGACAAGAGCAGCAACCAAGGTGCAAAACAGCAACAAGAATTTCATCACATGAGTTCTTCAAGTGGGCAGCACTGCATACAGTCACTGTAAAGGTATCATTATAATAATTCATTGTAAATACATTATTGTAAAAATTGTTCTAGTTTCTATCTGCCAAGAATTGAAGAGGCAGTGTCGGGAGGTCTAAGATCATCATTAGGTGGTTGTGTCATAGTTGGGGTTATGGTCTAGTGTGTTTTTTTCTTCTACATCATTCTATATCAATTTAAAGTGGACCATTTTCCTTGGTATGGGAGTCCATTCTTCTTTTATTCTTCTATAGGGTGCTAGGGTGGTGCTAGGGTGATTTGTAGCTCATTGGGTGTTTTGGCATTCGTTCAATTGACTACTGAAGAATCTCGAGCATTGGAGCGTCCATCCAGTGGGAGCTGTAGAAGAATGATTTTATAGATTCTAGGAATTTGGAGCTTTATTTTCAATTGGAATTGAATGTTAAAGAATTATTAGAAAAGCATTAGGTGGTTTTTTTCCCAGAGTGGGTTTCCACCTTAAAAACTGTGTGCATTTGTGTTCCCTTTTGTTTGCCGCTATCATGGTACAAACACTGATAATAATTGAAGGTTAACTAATGCTCTAATTGAAAGGAATATTGATTCATCTCCCCTCTCAGTATTTCCAACAATTGGAATCAGAGCTTGGTTCCTTCATTAGAAGTTTAACAGTTGGAAGGAGGTCATGGAGCATACCAAGAATGGTGTACCTATGTTCAATGAAAATAATTATGCACTCTAGAAAGGAATAATGGAGGTCTATCTCTTGGCGCAAGGTTACGAAGTGTGGGACACTGTTCAAAATGGATTTACATCAACCACGGATGAACAAGGTAAGAAGAATTTGGTAAATGATGCAAAAGAAAAGAATATTATTATCAGTGGACTTATTGAATATGCTTATCATAAGGTGTTGGGTTGTAAAACCGCCAAAAATGTATGGGACAAGCTTGAGAATATATATGCAGGTGACTCAAATGTCAAAGAAGCAAAGCTTCAAATCTATAGAGAAAACTTTGGGCAACTCAGAATGAAAGAAGATTGCAACATTGCTGCATACTTACAATACGTTGATGAAATAAACAATACTCTGGAAGGATTGGGAGAGCCAGTTGACGAGAAGACTATTATAAGAAAGATTCTTAGAACGCTACCAGGGAGATTCAACCCAAAGGTATTGGTCTTAGAATATAGTGAAAATATGGAAAAACTCAGCAAAGAGGAATTACATGGAGTTCTCAAAGCATATGAAATGAGACTTGATGAAGAAGAGGATACTTCACATCTAGAAACTGCGTTCGTTGCATCTAAGAAAACCCATAATGACAAACAACCTTCAATTGAAAAGACGTGCACCTGCAAGTGTGAAGAAGAGGGAGATGATGAAGAAGGTCTTTGAGATGAATAATATTCTTACTTTACGAGAAAAATACAAATTGGTAAGGGAAAATTCAAAGGTAAACTTCCATTTATATGTTTCGGCTCTGATGAGGTTGATAATTTTGCATCAAAACGTCCAAACATAAGTGATGGAAACTCAGAATGAAATAAAGGCATTTATAAATTCAACAAGCAAGGATCCAAAAGGAACTTTCTCTCTAAAGAAGATAGCTCATCATCCGATTAAGACAATGACAGTGAAGAAGAAGCCAATGAGAGAGTATTGTTTATGGCCAAGCATAATAAACAAGAGGTATCAAACAACGAAGAAGAAGGATTGACCATAGAAGAATTTTCTAAGGAGGCAATCAAACTTATAAAAGAGATCAAGGCAAAGAAGATCCATTCCAGTACTCTTGAAGAACAAGTTCATGGTCTCAAAATTGAATTTGAAGAACACAAATGCATTAAAGAGTCACTTCAAAAGAAGTTGGAAGAAAGCAAACAAGAAAAGGCAGAATTAGAAGCCGAAGTAGTCTCGCTGCATAAGGAAGTGAAGAAATGAAAAACTATCCAAAAGTATGCCAACAACTCAAGGGCATTGGAAGAACTCATCAACAATCAATGATATTACAATGATATAACTTGCATCGGTTACAAAGAAGAAGAAGCAGGACCTTCTACAACAAAATAAAATGAACCTATGAGATTTGACATGCATGTAGACTTCATTAGACAAGATTCGCAAGAACATCCTTGGAAGACAATTCCTCGACAAATATTTCCATCTAGGTACCAACATATTATTTATGGCTACTGTTCTTCATTTGGAAAATTTGGTCATAAATCTATAGAATGTCACACGTACCCCAGGAACAAATATAGTTCCAGGAGATCTGTCAAATATGAACCTCCCAGGGCTCAATGAAACATCAATAGATTTGAACATTTAAGAAATAATATTGAATGTTACAAATGTCGAAACTTTGGACAAATAGACAGAGACTGCAGACTTAAAAATACTCCAGAAGAATCTTCGAAGTCGCAGAATGAACAAACATGGAAGAAGAAGAAGACTAATAATTGTGCTCTCACTCTCAAGGCTCAAAAAAACAAATATGTGTGGTATGTTGATAGCGGTTGCTCAACGTATATGACTGGGGATAGAAATAAATTTGTATCTCTGAAAGGTAAGAAGGATGGAACTGTGTCCTTTGAAAATGATGGATCTTCAAATGTTATAGGATCAGGTACTGTCACTCTCGGAAGCAAAGATGCTCTAGCCAAGAATGTTATATTGGTTAAAAACATGAATCACAATATACTTAGTGTTGGAAAAATTTGTGATCAAGGACACACAATACTATTCAACTCTACAAAATGTGAAATCAGGAAAGGCAGGTATGGTGAAATTGTGTCTATATCAAGTCAAGCTCCAAATGACATATATGTTATAGATGAAGCAACTAAAGCATGTTTAATAGCTAAAGAGGATGATATAATATTTGGTAGCAATGATGATCGACTAAGTAAGAAGTTTGCTACAAAGATGCAAAGTGATTTCGAGATGTCTTTACTTGGTGAGTTGGCATACTTATTATAGCTTCAAATATCTTAGCAAGAGAAAGGAATATTTATATTTCAAGCCAAGTACATCAAGGAAATGCTCAAAAAAATTGAAATGGAAGACTGCAAACCCATCCTTACTCCGATGGTAACAAGTTGCAAACTGAGCATAGACGACTCATCTAAGGATGTGGATCAAAGGTTGTATAGATCTATGATTGGTAGTCCTCTATATGTAATAGCCTCCCAGCCAGATGTTATGCAAGTAGTTGGTCAAGTAGCAAGATTCCAAGCAGGACCAAAAGAATCACATATTATTGCCATCAAAAGAATTGTTCGATATGTAAAGGGAACAAAAAAATATGGCTTGTGGTATCCCAAGGGTAACAATCTCATTATTCATTCCTTTACAAATGCAATTTGGGCAGAAAATGTTGATGATCATGAGAGTACTCCTGAAGCATTGGAATATCTTCACCAGAATATTGGGATTCTCCCAAGTTCTCATTAGATTTTCCTTGTTCAGAATATAAAGGAGGAGTGGAAGTGTGTACAGGTCCGTAGGATAGTTGTATGTGAGGGGGAGTGGAAGTGTGTACAAGTCTACAAGATTGTTGTGTGTCAAGGGGAATTACCCTTTGCCATTGATGTCAAAGGGGGAGAGAATGTTGTAGGAAGAGGTGTCATGATCGCAGGGGGAGTACTTGTGTTGCCATCAATGCCAAAGGGGGAGATTGTTGATCACCGGCTATCATTGATGTCAACCCAAGCAGCACCAGGGGCTACCCAAATTTTGACCTACCAAATTTATATATTCTTTCTCAAGAATTCTTTTGATGGTTTCTACTTGTCGAGATGTTTCCATTGATATATGGCATGCTACGTAATTCTTCATGATTTGAGAGATATTCATGTTTGAAGTTTGTAACCCCAGTTAGTGGGCTAAAACCCCATGGGGTTGTGGCATGGGTCATTGAAAAGTCATGATTAATATTTTTTAAGCTCCTAAAATCCCTCCCATGTTAACTTGTTGAAGCCCCTCTCAACCTAAGCATTTATATAAATTGTGATCCTCATATCCTCCTTATGCAAGGGATTTTGTTATCTAAAACCGGTCATCGTGGAATTTTCACTCTAAATTTTTTTCTACAGAGGTTAAGAAGCCGAAATTTTTATGAGGCGAAGTTGAAATACTGAGGAAGCTTCTGTGATAATTTCTAATCAAGGTGTGGAATATTTTCAGAGATATGATCTGTGGAAGTTAGTGTTTTCGCAGGCTCCTGAAATTCGTCTAAAAGAAGTGACCTTGGGAAGATCATCATAACTCTCTCTCTGAGTATCAGATTATAATTATGTAATATGTAGCAGATAGTGCATAGAATTTATTTTGCACTCTATAAATTCCAGAGCCAAATCACGAAATAGTGACACGTGGCACACTGTACAAGTTTGCTCTACTGAAATAGTCCATAATTAGGGCATTGTGAGAAATTGGGCATAACTCTCTCTTGAAGAATCAAAATTGGGTCAGACCTATGGCATTGAAAATATGACTCAGAGGAATACTACAAGACTGAAAATCAGATATTATGGATATGAAATAATAAAGATACACCAAATTCAATATCGAGCTCCTAGAAGGCAAGAAAAAGCTAGATCATGTGCTGTCAAGGGCTGCAAAGGACCATAATTTCTAGGGCAGCAAAGAAAATCAAGGTGTATCTGAGGGTAGCATGACAAGAGTAGCAACCAAGGTGTATAACAGCAGTAAGAAGTTCATCACATGAAGTCTTCAAGTGGGCAGCACTGCATACAATCACTGTAAAGGTATCATTGTACTAAGTCATTGTAAATACAATATTGTAAAAATTGTTCTAGTGTCTATCTACCATGAATTGAAGAGGCATTGTCGGGATATCTAGGATCATCATTAGGTGGTCATGTCATATTCGAGGTTATGGTCTAGTGTGTCTTCTTCTTCTACATCATTCTATATCATTGTAAAGTGCACCATTTTCCCTGGTACGGGAGTCCATTCTTATTTTATTCTCCTATAGGGTGGTAGGGTGGTGCTAGGGTAAGTTGTAACTCATTGGGTGTTGGGGCATCTTTTCAGTTGACTACTAAAGAATCCCAGGCATTAGAGTCTCCATATAGTGGGAGCTGGAGAAGAATGCTTTTCTAGATTCTAGGAAGTTGAGGTTTATTTTCAATTGGAGTTGAATATTAAAGAATTATTAGAAAAGCATTAGGTGGTTTTTGTCCCAGAGTGGGTTTCCACCTTAAAAGCTGTGTGCATTTGTGTTCCTTTTTGTTTCCTACTATATTTGTACAAACACTGATAATAATTGAAGATTAACTAATGCTCTAATTGAAAGGAATATTAATTCACCCCCCCCACCCCCCCCCACCTCAGTATTTCCAACAATTGGAATCAAAGCTTGGTTCCTTCAATAGTAGTTTAACAGCTAGAAGGAGGTGATGGAGCATACCAAGAATGGTGTACTTATGTTCAATGAAAATAATTATTCACTCTAGAAAGGAAGAATGGAGATTTATCTCTTGGTGCAAGGTTATGAGGTATGGGACACTGTTCAAAATGGATTTACATCAACCGCAGATGAACAAGGTAAGAAGAATTTGGTAAATGATGCAAAAGAAAATAATATTATTATCAGTGGACTTATTGAATCTACTTATCATAAGGTGTTGGGTTGTAAAACCGCCAAAACTGTATGGGACAAGCTTGATAATATATATGCAAGTGACTCAAAGGTCCAATAAGCAAAGCTTCAAATATATAGATCAAAATTTGAGCAACTCTGAATGAAAGAATATTGCAACATTGCTACATACTTCCAATATGTTGATGAAATAACCAATACTCTGGAAGGATTGGGAGAGCCAGTTGATGAGAAGACTATTATACGAAAGATTCTTAGAACGTTACCAGGGATATTCAACCCAGAGGTCTCAGTCTTAGAATACAATGAAAATCTGGAAAAACTCAGCAAAGAGGAATTACATGGAGTTCTCATAGCATATGAAATGGGACTCGATGAAGAAGAGGGTACTTCACATCTAGAAACTACGTTCGTTGCAGCTAAGAAAACCCATAAGGACAAACAACCTTCAATTGAAAATACTTGCAGCTGCAAGTGTGAAGAAAAGGGAGATGATGAAGAAGGTCTTTTAGATGAAGAATTTTCTTACTTTACGAGAAAACTAAAAATTGGTAAGGGAAAATTAAAAGGTAAACTTCCATTGATATGTTTCGGCTGTGGTGAGGTTGGGCATTTCGCATTAAAATGTCCGGACATAAGTGATGGAAACTCAGAAGGAAAGAAAGGATTTTATAAATTCAACAAGCAAGGATCCAAAAGGAACTTTCTCTCTAAATAAGATAGCTCATCATCTGATGAAGACAATGACAGCGAATAAGAAGCCAATGAGAGAGTATTGTTTATGGCGAAGCACAATAAACAAGAGGTATCAAACAATGAAGAAAAAGGATTGACAATAGAATAATTTTCTAAGGAAGCAATCAAACTTATAAAAGAGCTCAAGGCAGAGAAGATCTGTTCCAATACTCTTGAAGAAAAAGTTCAAGGTCTCAAAATTGAAGTTGAAGAACAAAAATTCATTGAAGAGTCACTTCAAAATAAGTTGGAAGAAAGCAACCAAGAAAAGGAAGAATTAGAATTCGAAGTAGTCTCACTGCGTAACGAAGTGAAGAAAGGAAAAACTATCCAAAACTATGCCAACATCTCAAGGACATTGGAAGCACTCATCAACAATCAATGATCTTACAATGACAGAACTGGCATCGGTTACGAAGAAGAAGAAGTAGGACCTTCTACAACAAAATACAATGAACCTATGAGATCTGACATGCATGTAGACTTCATTGGACAATATTCGCAAGAACAACCTTGGAAGACAATTCCTCGACGAAGATTTCCATCCAGGTACCAACATATTTTTTATGGCTACTGTTATTCATGTGGAAAATTTGGTCATAAAGCTATAGAATGTCACACCTACCCCAAAAACGAATACAATTCTAGGAGATCTGTCAAATATGAACATCCCAGGGCTCAGTGAAACATCAATAGATTTGAAAATTTAAGAAATAATATTGAATGTTACAAATTTCAAGACTTTGGACACATAGCCAGAGATTGCAGACTTGAAAATCCCCCAGAAGAATCTTCGAAGCCATAGAACGAACGAACATGGAAGAAGAAGAAGACAAATAATTGTGCTCTTGCTCTCAAGGCTCAAAACAACAAAGATGTGTGGTATGTTAATAGCAAATGCTCAAAGCATATGACTGGAGATAGAAATAAATTTGAATCTCTGAAAGATAAGAAGGATGGAACCATGTCCTATGGAATTGATGGATCTTCAAATGTTATAGGATCAAGTATTGTCACTCTCAGAAGAAAAGATGCTCTAGCCAAGAATGTTCTATTGGTTGAAAACATGAATCACAATCAGCTCAGTGTTGGAAAAATGTGTGATGAAGGACACACAATACTATTCAACTCCACAAAATGTGAAATCAAGAAAGGAATGTATGGTGAAATTGTGGCTACAGCAAGTTGAGCTCCAAACGAAATATATGTTCTGGATGAAGCAACTAAAACATGTCTAAAAGCTAAAGAGGATGATATAATATTTGGTAGCAATGATGTTTTACTAAGTAATAAGTTTGCTAAAAATATGCAAAGTGATTTCAAGATGTCTTTACTTGGTGAGCTGGCATACTTCTTAGGGCTTCAAATATCTCAGCAAGAGAAAGGAATATTTATATGTCAAACCAAGTACATCAAGGAAATGCTCAAGAAATTTAAAATGGAATACTACAAACCCATCCTTACTCCGATGGTAACAAGTTTCAAATTGAGCATATACGACTCATCTAAGGATGTGGATCAAAGGTTGTAAAAATCTATGGTTGGTAGCCTTCTATATGTAACAGCCTCCCGACCAGATGTTATGCAAGCAGTTGGACAAGTATCAAGATTCCAAGCAACACCAAAAGAATCACATAGTATTGCCATCAAAAGAATTATTTGATATCTAAAGGGAACAATAGAATATGGCTTGTAGTATCCCAATGGTAACAATCTCGTTATTCATTCCTTTACAGATGTAGATTGGGTAGGAAGTGTTGATGATCGTGAGAGTACTTGCGAAGCATTGGAATATCTTTGCCAGAATCTTGGGATTATCCCAAGTTCTAATTAGATTTTCCTTATTCAGAATATAAAGGGGGAGTGGATGTGTGTACAAGTCCACAAGATGGTTGTATGTCAGGGGGATTGGAAGTGTTTACAAGTCCGCAAGATGGTTGTGTGTCAGGGGGAGTTACCCTTTGCCATTGATGTCAAAGGGGGAGAGAATGTTGTAGGAAGAGGTGTCATGATCGCAGGGGGAGTACTTGTGTTTCCATCAATGCCAAAGGGGGAGATTGCAGATCAGCGGTTGTCATTGATGTCAACCCAAGCAGCACCAAGGGCTACCCCAATATTTCATGGGAAGTTTGACCTACCAAATTAATATATTTTGGGTCAAGAATTCTTTTTATGGTTTCTACTTGTCGAGATGTTTCCATTGATATATGGCATGCCATGTAATTATACATGATTTGAGAGATATTCATGTTTGAAGTTTGTAACCCCTGTTAGTGGGCTGAAACCCCATGGGGTTGTGGCATGGGTCATTGAAAAGTCATAATTAATATTTTTTAAGCTCCTAAAATCCCTCCCACGTTCACTTGTTGAATCCCCTCTCAACGTAAGCATTTATATAAATTGTGATCCTCATATCCTCCTTATGCAAGGGATTTCGCTATCGGAAACCGATCATCATGGAATTGTCACACTAATTTTTTTTCTACGAAGGTTCAGAAGCTGAAATTTTTATGAGGCGAAGAAAAAATCCTGAGGAAGCTCCTGTGAAAATTTAAGATCAAGGAGTACAATATTTTCGGAGATATGATCTGTGGAAGTTAGTGTTTTTGCAGGCTCCTGAAATTCATCTCAAAGAAGTGACCTTGGGAAATGCATCATAACACTTTCTTTGAGTATCGAATTGGAATTCTATAAAAATTTGCAGATAGTGCATGGACTTGAGTTTTGTCTATATCAATTTCAAAGCCGAATCAAGAAACAGTGACACGTGGCGTGCTATACAAGTTCGCTCTACTGAAACAGTCCATAATTAGGGAATTGTGAGAAATTGGGCATAACTCTCTCTTGAAGAATCCAAATTGGGTCGGACCTATGGCATTGGAAATATGTCCCAAAGGACTACTAAAGAACTGAAAATCAAATATTGGGGATCTGAAATAACAGAGATACACCAGATTCAATATTGAGCTCCTAGAATGCAAGAAAAAGCTAGATCATGTGTTTTCAAGGGCTGCAAAGGACCAGACTTTCTAGGGTAGCAAAGCAAAGCAAGGTGCAGCAGAGGGTAGCATGACAAGAGCAGGAACCAAGTTGCAGAACAACAGCAATAAGTTTATCACATGAACTCTTCAAGTGGGTAGCACTGCATACAGTCACTATAAAGGTATCATTGTACTAAGTCATTGTAAATGCATTATTGTAAAAAAAATTCTAGTGTCTATTTGCCCAGAATTGAAGAGGCAGTGTCAGTAGGTCTAAGATCATCATTAGGTGGTTGTGTCATAGTTGGGGTTATGGTCTAGTGTGTCTTCTTCTTCTACATCATTATATATCATTGTAAAGTGGACCATTTTCCCTGGTACGGGAGTCCATTCTTCTTTTATTCTTCTACAGGGTGGTAGGGTGGTGCTAGGGTGAGTTGTAGCTCATTGGGTGTTGGGGCATCTGTTCAATTGACTACTAAATAATCTCAGGCGTTGGAGCGTTAGTCGAGTGGGAGCTGGAGAAGAATGATTTTTTATATTCTAGTAATTTGGAGCTTTATTTTCAATTGGAGTTGAATATTAAAGAATTATTAGAAAAGCATTAGGTGGTTTTTGTCCTGGAGTGGGTTTCCAACTTAAAAACTGTGTTCATTTGTGTTCCTTTTTATTTGCTTCTATCATTGTACAAACAATGATAATAATTGAAGATTAACTAATGCTCTAATTTAAACGAATACTGATTCACCCCCCCTCTCATTATTTCCAACAAAAGGCATACATCAAAAGTCCTCAACTTTAGTTTGGCAAAGGCCCCCTATACTGCCCCTCCTCCTTTCCCAAAACACTGTTTTTCCCCTCAAACGCATTTTTTGGCCCTGTTTCTATGTTTCGAAATGAATATTAGGCCCCAAAAATTGTGTTGTGACTGTGAGGAATGGCAGGGGTCTCCCACAGCCAGCTGAGGCCCTAATATAAAAATTTAAACCGTTGAAAATGATGAGTAAGGTTAGGCCACCTACCTACAACTCGCAAATCATAATTCCAATGGTCACTTTTTCCACTATGATCTCCGTAATATTAAGGGCCTTCTCCTCCTCTCCAAATTCTCCACATCTCACTTAGAAAATGAATTGGATTTGGAGGGAAAATGCCTTTTTTATAGGAAAAACCCTATTTTTTCCGTCGCCCATTGCGACCAAACCTTAGCTCAGTTTGAAAAACTGTCAGCACAGTTGGAAATCTCTCACTGAGTTATATGATGTGCCTTTCTTTGTTTTTGGTAATTTTACACTTCACCCGAAAGCCATTTTTTCCACGAAGTTTCACTTTTCCACCAATTCAAACCGAATATCTTCATATGAGACACTTGTACTTAGGTACCACTTTTCCTTGGCACTTGTTGTCTCGTGTGGGTAACCCTTATTTACTCATATTTTTATGGTCCCCCTGGGCCTATCCTATGTGGCAACATCATCGAGTCACCCTTTTTCAGAGCATTCGATATGAGTCACCCTTGCATTTATGGAGTCTGTTCTGAGTTCCATTACGACGTTACAATATTTCATCCATATTTGTGTCAAATTCATCCTGTGTTACTATTATTGACCTCTAGCTATACTATCTGTCATAAAAAATCTTTTGTCTGCATACTTAGCCATCCCCTTTGGAATCGAGTCAATTATTGCTAGGCTAATCATGCATTTTATGCTTTGTTAATGGAATTCATCATTCCGCCTCCCAGTTTCTATCTATCCATTATTATCCCTAGTGTTATTCCATCACTCACTTTATGATCAAATGTGTAGTATTTAGCTCAAAATTAAAGTGCACAGAAATAACCCAAACTAGAATGACCAGATAGAGCTCATCACCAGGATTCCAACACAACTCGTTTCATCAAAATCTGAGTTCGTATGAGTAAGTTATGGTCTGTTGTTTGTTTTCTCAAACAGGTAAAAAATGTGCAGAAAAGTGATATATTGATGACTTGGCAGTCTAGTCAGCACCTCAAGAATCTTTAGGGAATATTCTCTAGTTTTTAGCCAATGACACTGTGACAAGTGTCACAGTCAGATTCGCCAATGTTTCTTAAGGAAATTGAAATTGTCCTCCTAATCCTAAAGTTGTAATTTTTATCTATGGTGGATTATTATTTTTAATGGTGAAGTTTTAGGCCAATGGAGAAGGGCCACATGGCGCAACTGGAGGTTTCCATGTGCCCTCCCCCATGGCAAGGTTGGATGGCGTATTTATTTTATGCAAGGTTAAAAGCATAGTCAAGTGGGTGCACATACAACATTTGCATACACCAATGTTTGAGAAAAAATATCAGTGGCACAATATATATCGCATATATTATATCAACATATATTTTATACCAAGGTCCAAACCTTTGGTTACGTTCAAAAAAAGTTATGACCGGAGGGGTGAAGGTCGCGGTCGACCCCACGACCTCCCCCAGACTAACACCAACACCAACCTTTGCACCATTCACCAAGTCCTTATTAACCATAGGATTCCACCAATATTTAAAGTTTTTTAGAGCAGGAGTTTGGGGTCTGAAGGGGGCCAGCCCCACGGGCCAACCCCCTCCCATGAGATCAACAATGAAGACTGATGGCTAACCATAGTTTCGGCGAAGTTTTAAAATAACACTTAAGCCATGATTATTACCTCTAATTCATGTTTAAGCCACTTTAATTCGAAGGTTAGCGCTAAAAGCGCTTAGCACTAAATGTGCCACTAACCACACTATAATCTTTGCTTATCTATAATTAAGTGCGGGTTTATCTTAGCGAACCCACTTATTAGTCAACAATAAATTTTACTATCTGTAGATGGCTATATATTGGTTCTATATTTCTAAAAACAAAATTCCCTGAATATTGTGAGTTTTAGAAATCTCACTGCCTTCATTATCCTTATAGGAAAATTTTCACTATTCCATCAACCTTGCCATTTCATGGTCATCCTGCCACTCCTAAAAAACTCCTTATGGGCTTGTGCCACTCATCTTCATCCTTTTTTCCAAGAATCCTAGGCTAAGAGAATATACAAATGCTGCCTTAGGCCTCCTCAAAACATTTGAGAAATATGAACTTACCTCTATCCCAAGAGCTCAAAACAACCTTGCCAATGAACTTTCCTTTACTGCCAGCACTTTCCAATTACCTCATGCAAATGAACAATACATGGTAAAAGTCAAGAGTAGGACTACAGTACCTAATAACATAGATTATTGGTAATTCTTTTAGGGTGACAAAAAAATTGAGGACTTTCTGCAATCCAAGAATCAATTTGAAATACAAAAACTAGATTTGAATCATAAAGAAAACTGCCCTAATGAATAACAAACTCACAAAACAGAGTTGCCTTGTACTGCTGATATAAACTTGCTAGAACATCCTCTTGAGGCATAATTTTTTGAAGATTTAGATCAAAAGGACCTTGAGGTATTGCAATGAAATGATAACTCATTACCAAGAGTTATTTCTCCCTTATAAGAGTTTTTTTACTTCAATGATGTTGTTAGGAAGCCAAAAATGGAATCCACCGAGGCTGATGTAGAAGAATGCAACATAGGCAGCATAGAAGAACCCAAAATGATAACGTTGTCCAAAACTCTGCCACCTCACATAAAACAGAAATACATTGAGCTATTCAAAGAGTTTAAAGATGTGTTTGCATGGGGCTATGAGGACTTGAAGTCCTATGACACAAGCATTATTAAACATAATATTCCTCTCAAGGAAAATCAGAAATCATTCAATCATAAATTGAGAAGAATAAACCTCGTCCCGGTACCTCTAATTGAGAAAGAGATAATGAAGATGTATGATGTTGGGATCATAGTCCTACTCAGGTACTCAGAATGGGTTTCAAACCTTGTGTCGGTAAGAAAGAAAACAGAGGAGATTAGGCTATGTATAGACTTTAGAAACTTAAACAAAGCCTCCCTTAAAGATAACTACCCTTTACCCAAGATGGATCATATACTGCAAAGGGTGGTAAGTTCTAAAATAATATCATTTCTTGATGGCTTTTCAGGTTACAATCAGGTACTATTACTTCCAAGTGATCAACACAAAATGGCCTTCACCACACCTTGGGGCACCTTCATGTATATCAAAATGCCTTTTGGGCTAATGAATGCGGGGGCCACTTTTCAAAGAGCCATGGACATAGATTTTTATGAATACATAGGTTAATTCATATTCATATACCTTGATGAAATCACTGTCTATTCTAAAAATGATGACGAACACCTAGTTCATTTAAGAAAGGTCTTTGAAAAGTGTAGGAAGTGTGGTCTATCTTTGAATCCTAAGAAAACATTGTTTGGTCTTCAAGAAGGAAAACTCTTAGGCCACATCATTTCTGAAGAAGGGATCAAGATAGACCCCAAAATGATTGAGGGTATATTTCAAATGAGCCACCCTAAGAACATTAAAGAGCTACAATCTCTCATTGGAAAGATCAACTTCCTAAGAAGGTTCATAGAAAACCTTGTTGAACTCCTAAGAAACATTACAAACATGATGAAAAGAGAAGTAGGAGTAAAATGGACTATGGAAGCAAAGAAATCCTTTGAACTAGTAAAACAAGCACTTACCCAAACACCAGTTCTAATTAGCCCTGACTTTACCAAGGAATTATTCATCTTCTCATTTGCATCAGAACACACTATTGCTGAAGTATTGCTACAAAATAACATGTGGGACAAGAACATCCCATAGATTTCTTCAGCAAGGCATTGAGAAATGCACCTTTGAAATATAACGTCATGGAAAAACAAGCCTTTGCCTTGATCAAAGCATTGAAGGATTTCAGAGTTTACATTTTGCATTCTCGTGTCATTGCTTTTGTTCCATATACAGTTGTTAAGGACATTCTAAATCAAGACCCTGATGGTAAAAGGGGTAAGTGGATTGCTATCATCTTAGAATATGATCTAGAAATCAGGCCCACTAAACTGATCAAAGGACAAGTTGCCAAACTGATGGCTGAAGCAAACTTTCAAGCCTTAGACATAAACATGATACATTCCTTGGATGAGCAAGAGGAACTGGCGACTCCACCTATTGAAGAATCATTTTTGAACTCACTCTGGTATGCTGATATATTGTATGTACTTGTTAATCTAAATGCTCCTCCTACTTGTCCAAAACAAAAGCTAGAATCTTGAAACAAAAGATTTAAATTTATGCATTCTATATAGAGCCTTGCATTGGAAAAATTATGTTGGTATCTTTCTTAAATATTTACTTGAAGATGATGCAGATAGAATCATGCATGAGTTTCTTGGAGGAGAGTGTGGATGTCATCTTCACTGGAAAGCCACTGCCAACAAAATCCTTAGAGTTGGTTTCTATTGGCCCACCTTTTTCCCCGATACCCACAAGATAGTGATGACTTTCCATTAATGCAAAATATTTGATGGCAAGAGAAAACTTCTACCCTTACCCTTACATCCTATCAATGTTGAAGCTCCTTTTCAACAATGGGGTTTGGACTTCATTGGAGAAATCCACCCTACCTCATGTGCCCAACACAAGTGGATCCTCACTACAACTGACTATTTCATCAAGTGGATAGAAGCCATCCCTTCTAGGAATGCCACTGACTTAGTCATTATCAAATTCCTTGAAACCAACATATTGTCCAAATTTGTTTGCCCGAGAAAAATTATCACTGATAATGCTACTGCATTTAAGTCTAAGAAAATGGTGGACTTTTGCTACAAGTATCACATCACATTGGGGCACTCTATAGCTTATTACCCTCAAGGTAATGGGTTGGTTGAGTCCTCTAACAAAATTTTGGTGAACATCATCAAGAAGCTGCTGGAAGAAAACCAAAAACCATGGCATAGCAAACTAGTGCATGCACTATGGGATGATAGACTAACAACTAAGAAATCAATCAATATGTCTCCCTATCAACTAGTGTATAGCATTGATTCAGTTTTCCCAACATCCTTGGGAGTTCTGGTGATGAAGCTCCTCCAAGAGGTACAATCATAAGAGAATAATATGCAAAGTAGGTTGAACCAAACTATTCATTTGCAGCAGTTAAGGGAAGAAGTTTACAATAGAACACAAGCATTACAAGAAAACATAAAGAAAATATTTGATAGAAGGACCAAGGCTAATGATTTCTAGATTGGAGAAAAAGTGTTGAAGTGGGATTCAAGGAGAGAAGACAAAGACAAGCATGGCAAGTTTGAAAATTTGTGGAAGGGTCCATACATCATCCATTCAGTTAGAGGTAACAATGCTTTCTTTTTACAAGAGCTAGATGGAAAAGAGTTATTTGGAGGTCTTATCAATGGCACGATTCTCAAGCACTATTTTTGTCAAAATTACTAGTTTGAAGCTTTCATTCATTGTACATAACATTTCTTGATGAAAGATCAGGAAAACAAAAACACAAAAACATAGAAAAGAAGAAAAAGAGGGCAGGAAAAATGAAGAGGTACATCGCCATACCAAAAAAGAGCATTGTTGAAAGTGTACAAGCCTAAATGCCACCAACTTTGAGAAGAGAAAGTATTGTTCAGTCATCTAGCCTAATCATGACTGAACATGCTTTAAATTTCTATTGATAAGTTAGTGAAAGAAAACTTTTCAAATCATTTAATCTTGGCTTGTCAGTAGATAAGATTAGGAAAAGATAGCTGGTTCCCAAAGCATAAATATGAACCAAAGAAAAATGAGAGGGATGCATCACCAATTCTAAATCACAGCCCTCATGTATTCAAGTTTTTTATAGTACAAAAATAATGTCGGTGTGGAGCTTGTCCAAATTCCACAACCCATGGTAAATCAGATTGCTTAAACTTGATTTGATCATGTTTTAAATTTCATGTTAGTAGGTTAGAGAATAAGATCTGTCAAACAACTTAATCTTGACAGATGAGTAGACTAGGTAGAGAATAAGAGAGTTCATTAGCCTAATCTGAACTCTTGGAAGTGATAAGGGTACAAGTAGATAGTTTTTATGATTTCAAAAGAAAAAAAATGTGTCAAAGGTTTGCTAGTCCAAGTGCACCGAAAAGAAGAAAAAATGTCAGGCAAAGTACGATGGGTAGGTAGAACTAATGTTGAAGCAATCATGTCTTTTCATATTTTTGAGATTATAGCTTCAAGAGAGCATCAACAAATGAAGGAAGAGATATTTTCCATGTAAAAGTAAGGTACTGGTTTTCAAAACTCATAGATCTGAACTCTGAGGTCCTGGACACCTCCTGAAAAGAATTTCCCTCCCCAAGTGGAGACATTGTTAGTCATCAGTAAATTTTACCATCTGTAGATGATTATAGATTGGTTCTAGATTTATAAAAAAAAAATTCCCTGAATATTGTGAGTTTTAGAAATCTCATGCCTTCATTATCCTTACAGGAATTTTTTTACTATTCTATCAACCTAGCCATTTCATGGTCACCCTGCCATTCATAAAAACTCCTTATGGGCTTGTGCCACTCATCTCCATCCTTTATTCCTACCTATGACCTCATTACTCTATTTTTCCCTTGCCCATAACTCCACTTTACATCTAGGGTTACCTATATGCCTATTCCTTCCCATGTTCACCAGGTTCCTCAAGCATTGATGGTCTCAAAACTATCTCTCTAGGCTCTTTAGATAAATCAAGTACATTGCATTTTTTATCTTCAATACACCACTTTGTATGATGGGTAGGTAGAACTGATATTGAAGCAATCGTGTCTTTTCATATTTTTGAGTTCATAGCTTCAAGAGAACATCAGCAAATGAAGGAAGAGGGATTTGCTAAGTACAAGTAAGGTACTAGTCCTCAAAACTCAGAGATCTGAACTATGAGGTCCTAGACACCTCCTGAAAAGGAGCTGCCCTCCCCAAGTGGAGCCACTGTTAGTCATCAGTAATTTTTACTATCTGTAGATGACTATAGCTTGGTTCTATATTTCTAAAAACAAAATTCCCTGAATATTGTGAGTTTTAGAAATCTCACTACCTTCATTATCCTTATAGGAATTTTTTTACTATTCTATCAACCTTGCCATTTCATGGTCACCCTGCCACTCCTAAAAACTCATTATGGGCTTGTGCCACTCATCTCCATCCTTGATTCCTACCTATGACCTCATTACTCTGTTTTTCCCTTGCCCATAACTCCACTTTACATCTAGGGTTACCTATATGCCTATTCCTTCCCATGTTCACCAGGTTCCTCAAGCACTGATGGTCTCAAAACTATCTTTGTAGGCTCTTTAGATAAATCAAGTACATTGCATTTTGGATCTTCAATACACCACTTTGTGAATACTCCGTTTTTACCCTTGAAGATTCCAAGCCAATTTTCAGTCAAAGACCAAGTCAAAGAATCCTCCCACTAGGTCAATTACGGTTTCATATGTTCCAAGGTAAATCATTGATGTTTCAGACACTGTTTTTCTTTGCTAGAATTTGGTTCAGAGGTTTTGGAATGATGAGACATGGTTACTCAAGAAAATATCCAAAAGTTTTTAAAAAAGACTACCTTATCAAATTCAAGTTCTGCAAAAGGTGAATGAGAACTTTGACACTTCTGTAGGACTGTTAAAATGTCTATCAGCAGAAACTTGGTAAGGTAGGAGGTCTGCTCCTAAGTCAAGACAACTCACAGCAGAAGAAAGAGAACCACTTGGTATTGATGAAAACTAGGGTTTTTAAGCTTAATGGACCAAATAGAATTCCAAACATAAATCAATTGCAGAATGGCCATGGAGGAGGTACACTAAAAACCAAACATGAAGAAATTTTTTTCAGAGATTATTGATGAAATAGGGAAAAAGGTGAGGTGAACTGGACAGAAATAAGTGAACTTGAAAGGGCTATAGAGAACTTAGAAGACAACACTGATGATTGTCTTAAAGCACTCCGGACACCTAAGGTTTTGGGAAAATGGCCAAAAAAGGTGAAAAGCATGGTTTGAACTCCATGATGACAACAAAGAAAGATTCTGAAGATGCCACTGTAATCAGATCCCAGAATTGAAAAAAATGAGTTTGTGATGCCTAAATGAGCAAAGCATAGGTTAAAAACTCCATGATGCCAGCAAAGAAAGGATTGTGAAAGTGCTACTGTGTGCAAGCATTCCAAAGTTTGCGAAGGCGAATGTCTTATTGCCTCAAAGGGAAAAGCTGTAAAGAATATCAGTAAGAAAGGTGAGCTCAGTGTTTGCAATCACCTTCAATCAGAAGGGTCAGAGAAGGTAAAATGGTATGCCAAACTCCATGATGAAAGCAAAGGATTTGGAAGATGTCACTATTTGATCAGTTTCCATATTGGTCAAAAGGAGTTTGTCATGCCAAAATGATCAAAAGATGGTTTGAGCTCCATAGTACAGATAAAGGAAGGATTATGAGGATACTACTATGAGAAATCTTCCCAAAGGTGTGTTAATGAGCTTGTCAAGACAAAATGAGCAAAGGGGAATTCAAATTCATCATTTTAGCAAACTTGCATACAGACAGTGTAAAAAGGTTAGTCAGAGAAGGTAAGAAGTCTAGTTAGACCTCAAGATGGAAATGAGAAAAGATGTTGAAGCTGATACTGTGTAAATATTCAAAACTTATCAAAAATGAGTTGTCATGACTAAATGGTCAAATGATGAATTTAACTTCATGGTGCAGAGAAAAGAGGATTTTGGGGCTACTGTTGTGTCAAAATAAACATATCAAGCCTCCAGGATCAAAAGAGAGCAAATTTCATAACCTAAGAAAACCTGCAGAGTAAAGGATTAAAGGATATCAGTGAGAAAGGCAAGGTCAAGGTTTTTGTTTTTCAGTCACCTGCAAAGAAAAGTGTTAAAAGACATTAAAAAGAGCCAAAAGGAGTCAACTTTATGACTTAGGCAAACCTGCAAGCAAAATGTCAAAAGAGTTAGTGAGAAAAGAAAAAGACTTGTGAACTTTAGAGAATAGGTTTCCAAAAAGTTAAATCAAGATTCATTTTCCTATAAATCTCATTTCACACTTTAAACAAATGATTATTGTCTGGCTAAATCATTGGAGCGTTCAGGAGTGAAAATTTTGGGTTTTTCAAGTCAAAAATAGGCTAAGTGTTGTGGCGCTACACCCTCAGGATGACGTTGTGCCCTGGCCTTTTTCTCTCGTGTATTTTCTTAAGGCGCCGCGTGCCTGGAAAAGTGCTGCACTCTTGCCCGACAGGCCCAGTGAGGAAAGGGTTGGCGCTGCGCACCTGGAGCTAGCGCTGCGCCCTCAGACTGAGCGTTGTGCTCTTGCCCAGGAGGGCATCCCAAGCAAAACAACCACTCAAAACCACCTCAAATTTGCTCCAATTCATCACCAAGGGTTCTTCAAGCAATAATAAATGGTAAGTAGATGCCCTCAGCCCTTCTTCAAGCATTTGTGGTGATTTATTATTAAAGAAAATTGAAGACCTAAGAAGGAACCCTAGATCTAAATTTAAAACCATTGTTTAACCTTTCTTCATCTGCTTATAAAGAGAGTCAGTGAAAAACAGAGGGTTACATTGTTGGAGGTTTCCCATTCACCTAAGCTATCTGTAGACTCCATTTCTTTCATAAGCTCTATCCCTTACACTGTAAATAGTTTGACCTTACATTACCCTCTTTCATTTCAAATTGACATAAGTGTAGGGTGTGTCAAAGGAGAGTTTTTACAAATCAGCTGAGGTTGTCATTGGGGTTTTGCCTCTCCCTCAACCTGAAATACATATACCTATACACTCAATCATCTCATTCAAAAGCAGACTTCTATTCCATCATACCCTCCTTCATATCAGTTTCACATCAAGTGCTAGGGTTTCAAAGGCAGAGTGGTCAAAATGTCAGAAAGAGAGGATAGTGGTAGTGGAGGAGAAGGCCAAATGCCAAGGAGGCATGAACACAAAGGTTGGAATATCAACAGGTTTGAACCAATAAACACAATAGAGCTAAATGCATCTCCCTTAACTGTCTCCTTCTTCCAAAATGTGGGCTGCTATGAATTTTGTGAGAAGGTACAATAGGTGCAAAACCACCCTGAGCTAACTAGGATATTCATCATTAACTTGCATGACAAAAAAGTTAACCTTGCAGGGGTCAATTTTGAGCTATCTACAGATGCTACTGCCAATGCCACAAGCATACCTAGTGTAGGGGAGAAATGGTTCAAGCAGGCCAGTCTTGACATAAGCTGCTATGAGCCATATTTAAAACCTAGGTACAAAGACTACAATGAATCCATCTTTCCTTTCTCTCATTTTCTAGAGAGATATGCACCTATGATGAGGATCATTATGAAGTATTTTACATGTGAGGGAAGGTTCTCTAGGCTTTAATCCTATCACATTAGGCTGCTTATGCTTTTTACCAGGGTGAGGATGCTTCACCTACCCTATTACCTCTACAGAAGCATTGACAAAAATGTCCTATATTGTATAGAAGAGAGATTTCCCTCAGCAGATGCAAAGCCTCTTCCACCACTCACTGATAAATATGGTTGTTATGCATCAATTGCAGCAGAAGGGAATTCCATGGGAGACCTTCATTACCAATGAGGTGTTCACTAATCCACAAGCCCATCCTCAGCAAGATATACCCTCATCTTCTCAGCATCCTATCCCTACTCCTCCATCACCTCTTGCTGATCATGTTTCACCATCCACACCTATTCCTTCACCTCAGGACAATCCTCCCTCACCACTTTCTCAAAATCCGTCACCTTCATCTCATGATACTAGTGCATCTAACAAAGGGGGAGATAACAATGAAGAGTCAAGCAAGGAAGGAGGAAACAGTGAAGCAGAAACCAATGATGAATCAAGCAATGAAGAAGAAGGAAATCAGGAGGTAGATAGGAGGAAGATGAGGGAAATAAAGTAGAAAGAAGCAGAAATGATGATGGTGATGATGATAACAGTGGTGATGACAGAAAAGAAGAAAGCAGTAAGGAAAAAAATAGTGAGGATAAGGAAAATGAAGTTGATGTTAATGAGGAAAATATCAGTGAGGCAGTAGAAGGCAGTGAAGAAGGCAATAAGTCAGAAAACCAAGATATCAGTGAGGAAAATATTAATGAAGAAGATGCTAATGAGTTTGAAAACAATGAGGATGCAGAAGGCAGTAAGGAAAAGAGCCATGAAGAAAACAGAAAGGACAAGGGCAATGATATCAGTGAGGATGATGTTAGTGATAAAACAGAGAGCATTGAAGTAGAAAACAATGATGATGTTGGCACTAATGATGACAATGGGTCAAAAGGCCATGATCGCAATGATGATACCAATGAAGATAGCAGCGATGAGAGCAGTAATGATAAGAGCTATGATGACAGTGAAGATGAAAACAATGATGGAAATAAGACATATAGCACTGAGATAAGTAACATTGAACCTCTTCCTTTGACCTACCAAAGAGGAAATAGGCATGTGTTTGCTGCCTTCAAGAGGCAAGGGGCCATGCCTTCTACATCAACCAAGCAGCTTGACAAAGGAAAGGAAAAGGTTGAAGAGCAAGTCATTATTTAGAAAGAGGATGATCATGAGACTGAACAAGAATTCCAACTCATTGACCTTGACAGTGATGATGAGAATGAGGCAAGGATTTCAAACATGATGCTCCAAAGCAAGGATGCCCAAATTAGAGGCCTGCAAGAAAATCTAGGTAGGGACAAGAATGCGATTCACTTTTTTGAGGTTGAAAACAAGCAGTTGGAGGCACAAAAGGTCATTTATGAGGTCAGGGAAATCAGAGCCCGAAAAGAGGCTGAAAGGACCAAGGTTAGGCTAGATGAGGTCTTGGGTTTTTTTTATGAGAGTGAAGATGAAGAAGGATAGTTGTGTAGGAGAAGGCCAAGAACAATTGGCTTGAGGAAGGCCTTAGCCAATGAGAAAGAGCAAGAGTCATCCTTGGTAGAGCAGCTCACTCCAAGTGAGCTGCTTGCCATGGAAATAGAATATGATCAGGAACCCTGGCTAGAGAGCGCAAACATACACTTGGAGGGTCAGTTGGGAAAGAAAAAGAGGGACCTTGGCCTCCAAAAGAAGATGTCAAGGCATTATGCCTTAAGAAACAAAATTGTGAGTGCTAAGCTCAAAAGAGCCCTTGCAAAGATTCAAGCCCTTAAGGAGGAAAAAGGCAAAGAAAACCTTGAAATCATTGTTGATGCATCCATACAGGCATCCCAAACACAATGAGCAAGGAAAATTCATATTTTGGCAACTTTTTGAAAATTTTGGTTTTTGATTGTTTTGGAGGGCCAAGGGAATTGTGCTCTTTTTTGAGCCACCCTATGGAGGAATGGTCTACATTTTTGGGTTTATAAAACCAAGGAAATAACCTACACAAAATTTCAGATTGTTTGGAGCAGAATTGGTCCTCCAAAAGTGCCAAAAACACCCAAAAAACCACCTTTCTACCCTATTTTCAGAGCTGGTGCTGTGACCTGAGCAGTCTTGGGAGAATCAAAGTTTTAGTAGGAAAATAGAGACGAAATGGAAAAACAAAAGCATATTTGGTAACGAGACTGGACTAGCTTTCCAATGAGCTATCATGGAGCTCATTTGGACACCTAGAAGGCCTCCAAATCTTAGTCACAAAACAAACAATTTTTCCGATGCAAGCGCTGCACTTTTGGCCTAGCATTGTGCCTTTGAGCCTCTGTGCTGCCCCCTTGCCTGAAAAGTAAAAAAAACACACTTGGAGATATTTTGAAATTATTGAGGAGCCTCAAAGTCAGTTTTTTGCCAAAGTTAGGTGTTAGAAGTTATTTTCCATTTATTAACTTAGATATTTTGTGCCTTGGACCTTGCATGGTCTCATAGGACAAATTTGGCATTTATGAGTAGCTAATGGTTTCTAAAACCCTAGTTAGGGTTTTGGTCCTCTTTGCAAGTTAAATACTACATTGAGGCCTCATTGTTAATGTTGGTTGGTTTCTGAGCTTAATATGATATAGACTTTGAGCTTGTTGAAGAATTGGCTTTGGTGTGTTGTGTTAGCTTTGGATTAAGCATTAGTGGATCAATCACATTCCTAGGATTCATGAGCTTTGTTAGATGGTGATGTTATTCCACTCATGTATTTGTTTACTTCAGTTTTCATTATGTTCATGGTTTCCTTGATCATAGGACATAAATTTTAGAGTAGGATATGCTTTCTTGGCACCCTACTTCTTTCTGCCTCCTTTGATCTCTATTTTTTCTTCCTTGAAGTTTAATTAAAGAATCCTTAAAATGCTCTTTAGTTTCACTGAAATTTTATGTTAAAATATCCCTTTGTTTGAAAGTAATGCTTAGAGAATTCTCAACTGCTCTCTAGGATTACTTATTTGTTGTTTTAAGGTTTGTTTAGAAAAATTCTGTTTGAAGAATTCTTCATTTCTCTCCATGTTTTACTATGCTATCATCCTAAAATATTTTCTTGTTTCTAGTATGTTGAAGGATCCTTAACTACCCTTTGAACCTACTACACTCATACCTTCATGTTTATTTCTCACTCACTAAACCTACATAGGTCCATTTGGCCTTGTTAACTTTCCCTATGAAACACCCTTGACCTATTGTTGTACTCTCCAAGACCTTTGCAGACTCCATAGCCCAATGGATTGATTTTCTCTCAGTCTACCTATTCTTCTTGACAACCTATCCAACCGAAAAAACAAACAAAAAAACCATAATCCTTATAACTAGCCTAAAATCAAAACCCTAAAATCATACAAAGTTACATCTTTCACACAAGTATAGAGAGAGCCCTCTATGAGTCCAAGAAGGCTAGGTCCTAGACTCCAAAGATTGGTTTGATGTTACCCTTGTTCATTTGGTCATTGCCAATTTTCCAAATTACGGGGACCTAACAGAAAGAAAACTAAAAACAAAAAATTAGTAACTAATAGAAATGGAAGTTACTAAATAGCCCATAATAAGACCTCAACCAATCACCTTACAAATAAATAAATTTAAATAATAATAAAAAATAATAAAAATTGAATTCTTATTGTTAAAGTGTGGATAAGCTGCAAATATTTTTGGTCAAAGACAAACTAATACAAGGCAAAATTGAATGCTTAATACCATACCTTGCAGGTATAAGAAATAATATTCGAAAGAAAAAATTTAATATTTATTATGTTTTAAATTTAAGAGTAAAAATAGTTATCACATTAATATTATTTTTATTTTTATATGATAATTTTTAAATAGAAATTTTGACCTAACCAAAATCCAAAAGGAATCAACACATTAATATTGTAGAGAGTTTTGGGTCAAAATACTTTGACTCTTAATTAATTTGCAAATTTTTTAAAAACTGGTTCCAAATTTTATTAAAGTTTTGGTAAAATTAAATATTAAATTTATTTTTTTTAAATTGAAAATTAATTTTGGAAGTTTTGATAAAATTAAATATTAAATTTCTATTTTTTTTTTAAATTGAAAATCAATTTTTGAATTTTGAATTTTCGATTAGTGGATGACTAATTTTATGTAGTTTAAAATCAAATTATCAAAATAAAAAATTGTTTAAAAAAAAACTATGTACCACAATTATCCTCATAAATTAGTTATCCATTTTTTTTAATATATAGATTTTTCATAATTAATATTTTATTTCCATTCATTATCATACACGTTTTTTAGAAACTAATATTTATTAACCTATAATCATTCATTGCTTTCTTTCTATTAATTATTGTGTTTTTTCTAATAACATTGTTTTTTCACCTTTTTCTATTTATGGATTTTATTAATCATAATATTTTTTTATAGTTTTATTATTTAATTGTTGCTAATTATTTTTTCATAAAACTATGTTGCCATGTACCAACAGATTATTAGGAATTGATGCCCCTCCTCTAAGATATTGGTACTTAAATCATGCACTTAATATAACTAAGTTATAAGTTCACATTCACCCCATAAGGGTTCTCTACTTTTTGCATAAAAGATAGCTACTAAGTAGCAACACTCCATATTACCCTTGTTAGATAAATAAACAAAATAATATATATATATATATATATATATATATATATATATATATATATAGTTTAATTTAATATTTACAATTGTGTTTAAATATAATTTTATTATCAAGCTAACTAATATATTTTTAAAAAATTAAATCAAATTTTAGATATTAAAAAAGATTTAAATACTATTTTCATATTTATTTAAAAAAAATAATCAAAATGTCCACATCAATAGACATGGACACTTTTAACATAGTTTAATATATATAAAGTTTGGCAGGACTACATTTTTATCATGTCTAATATACTTTGACATTGGGGGGTGGAATTGAATTGGTGATTTCACATCGAGTACCTTAAAAGGGAATTGAACTAGTGACTTCACATCAAGGAGTACCTTAATAGAACACCAAATCATTGTCTATCCAAAACTCAATGAACAATTTTCTTAATATATTTAATTTCAATTATTTATGCAACTTTTTGGATATAAAAAAATCAAAGGAATAAGAATAAATTAAACTTTAGAATTTAAAATTTGTAGTTTCCTATGTTTTATTTATTTAGGAGTTATGCAAGAATTAACACATCAACACTATTTCAACTATTTTATTATCAACCTAACTAATATATTTTTTAAAAATTAAATCAAATTTTAGATATTAAAAAAGATTTAAATACTATTTTCATATTTATTTAAAAAATAAATCAAAATGTCCACATCAATAGACATGGACACTTTTAACATAGTTTAATATATATATATATATATATATATATATATATATATATATATATATATATATATATAAAGTTTGGCAGGACTACATTTTTATCATGTCTAATATACTTTGACATTGGGGGGTGGAATTGAATTGGTGATTTCACATCAAGGAGTACCTTAAAAGGGAATTGAACTAGTGACTTCACATCAAGGAGTACCTTAATAGAACACCCAATCATTGTCTATCCAAAACTCAATAGACAATTTTCTTAATATATTTAATTTCAATTATTTATGCAATTTTTTGGATATAAAAAAATCAAAGGAATAAGAATAAATTAAACTTTAGAATTTAGAATTTGTAGTTTCCTATGTTTTATTTATTTAGGAGTTATGCAAGAATTAACACATCAACACTATTTCAACTATTTTTGAAATTTTTTTAGTTATGTAAAAATCAAAGGAATGGATATATATTAAAATTTGGAATTTCAGTATGTTTTATTATTAGTCCCTGCCGCCTGCGGCATGGTAGGGACTATTGTAATCGTTTTTTGATTTTGCATTAGTTCGTGGACAAGAACGAAATGGGAAAATTCAATTTATTATAAAGTTTTGTATTCATGTTTAAAAACCACTTTTCCATCTGCGAGTGATGTTCATCTAAGCTTCATGTAATAGCCAATTAGCAATTTGGAGGTCTTATTTGGCCTCATATCGAGGCCAGACCTATGAAAACTTAGGGTAAATGTGAATTGATTCAAAGGTTTTCAATTTCTATTGACTAATGCTAACATTAGTTAGCAAAAATTTTATGTTGCGGAGGATTTCCACATAGCTCGACAATGTTTAAAGGCCAAGGCTATATCTGCATGTTGCACTTGTCTAACCTCCGAACCCTCACCTGTCTTACCTCTGAACCCTCACCTCACTCACTTCTCTGCCCATGCAGCGAGGAGGGTACATCTATCTGCAAAGGGTACATCTATCTGCAGCGAGGAGGGTACATTTATCTCCAGCGTCAAGGAAAGTTGTTTCACCACTCATGGCAGCTTCTATTTCCCCTGGCTCATGGCTGATTTCAAGTTGTTCACCCTGGATCTGATCGGCTATTATTCTGCCTCTGTTACTGGGTATACTGATTACTATAAAACTGGTGCTTCTTACTGTTACCAATGCTTTACCCTTCACTCAACAAGCTGGTGGTTGACGCCTGAGGAGTGTTTGGCTTTTCCGCAACTTCCTCTGAGGTAAGAGGCTTTGAAGCCTTTCTATTCCCTGAAAGGCTTTCTATTTCCTGAAACATTTAAAATGTTGTGATACTAATTATTATTCCCTGAAACATTTAATAATTTATGTGCATATTCAATAGGAAAATACTTACTGCGTACACAACGCTCATGGTTACCAATGCTTTACCCTTCGCTCAACAAGTTGGTGGTTGACACCTGAGGAGTGTCTGGCTTTTCCGCAACTTCCTCTGAGTTACTTACTGCGTACACAATGCTCACCGTTACCAATGCTTTACCCTTCGCTCAACAATATGGTGGTTGATGCCTGAGGACTGTCTGGCTTTTCCGCAACTTCCTTTAAGGTAAGAGGCTTTGAAGCCTTTCTATTCCCTAAAAGGCTTTCTATTTCCTGAAACATTTAAATTGTTGTTATAGTAATTATTATTCCCTGAAACATTTAATAATTATGTGCATATTCAGTAGGAAAATACTTACTGAAAATACTTACTATGTACACAATGCTCAGAAGCTCGATATTCTATCCAATAGCCTAGATCCTAGATTTTTTACCCTCATAGACTATAGCGGTTGTCTGTTTGTGCCTCTAATGCCTGCAGGATGGCAACGATCAAGAACCCATCTGGGGCGCTCTATTACTGCTATGACATTTACCAAGATTACATGTTACTGCTATGACATTTACCAAGATTAAATTTCAATAACCCTAGTGTGATCCACTCCAAGAGTTTGAAACGTACCAGTGCGTGCTTGTAGCATTATATTGGTCTTTGATGAACGCTTTGGCTATAAGAATGTATCCTTGTAATAGTGCATAATTGTAGCATTATATTGCCTTTGATGTAAGCTTTTTTCATAAGAGTTTCTTCCTGAAGTCGAAACAGTGCAGTATAAAAATATCAGGTTTGATGGTTGCTCTGCTATTTGATATACTCAGTAGGCAGAATGAAGCCTTTTGCTACAAAAACTGTGTTTGCACATTCATAATTTGTAGCAAGGTTTGTTTGGATGGACGTATGCCTGAACTTGTTGACTGCTATAGACTCGGCCAAGCTACACACACTCAGAGATTCCAATTCTCAGTGTCTCATCTCAGCTTCAGTTTGTCTGATTTCGTTCTTCTCACAGGCTATACAATGTCTGCAGGGTTATGTGCAGTAACCTTTGCTTCCCTCTCGTCTCCTAAGTCTTCCCCATGGCGAAGTAAATGTACACTCTCGACCTCCTCAAGAAATGAATCTTTGAGGCCACATGGTAAGCACCTGATGACATATGTATCGATAGCAAGCCTTCCTTTCATCGAGTGATAACACCCACCCTCTTGCTTGCTCATCGCCCGAGCTTCCTTCGTGGGCCCACAACGACAACTAGTAAAAATTATGGCTCTCCAGACTGGGATCTACGTGCATTCAACTCTTACCACACTGCATAACTCCTGCGCACAGAAAACTGACACATTAATATAAGGTTGCTCTCTATATCAAATTTCAAAAGCTCTAATATTCATCAAATACCTATAAGAATATGGAGAGTTCTAACCTGCTTGCTTCGGTAAAACACGCTTTTTTGAATATAATCAATGAGTTTTCTATCCTCTTCCGAATTCCACGGCCCTTTTCTAACACCCAGCATATCGCAACATGGAGTTTGGCCCATGTTTAGCAGAAGCTGTGCAAATTTGATAGCTTAAATAAGGCCTTGGATTCACTCGTTGATAAATGTTTTAATCCATCTTAAGTTACAGGTTGCAGGTCTCCTCAAATAGGCCTATCTCCGTCGAACTTTGCAACGCTATAGAAAACACAGATGAAGTTATTGGGCACAGTATTCAAGTTTGACCATTATGCTCTTTTATTTCTTTGGTTTTTGATTCTGTTCGGAATCCCATCAAGGAATTGAGCAAGCCCAAAAATTTAACTCAGTATTCACGGCAGAATTCAGTATGGATTTGATGGCGAAAGGAATTCTGTGAATACATAGGCAATACTGAGGACTGGTTGTTTTTTTTAATTAGTAGTTGGGATGTATTGTTTTGGAATAAAAGGTCTCATTGATTGGTTTGATGAAGAATATTAGGTGGTGGGGCTTCTTAATATTGAGGAATATGCAATATGCATTACATGGAGCTGTTAGCTGTCTGAAATTCAATTGTGGTGGTTTTTTTGTTGACAGTTATGTGTATAATGGCAAATTGGCATGGTATATCTATATAAAAAAAGTAATTGCTCTTACTCAGGATCCTTACATATGTGGTGGGGTGGGTAAATGTTTTGTTTCATAATAATTTGTACATCCTTATAAAAGTGGTGGATGCATCTCCCAAAAATACATTTTATGATATTATATTATGGAGCAAAAATACAGAGGTGTGCATGCACCAACGGACCATATAATTGGACTCTTCCCAGCACATTCGATATACATACTACACACATAGGGCGATAGGGCTAGTTTCCGAGCTTCCCCACGCAATTTTGATAGGATTTGGATCCCAAAACTCACAAAAGGCTTGGGCAAGAATCATAATCGACCACGTCAGGTTACTCCCCAGGTTAATTTTTTTTCTTCTGCAAATCGGTATATTTTATGGTTCCAAATGTAAAAATACTAATTGTAGCGAGACTGGCTTATTTCCTAAAGGTAATGCATGTTTGTTTTTTTGTTTATTAAATAAACTGGTTAAAATCTGCACATATTTTTCATAAAAGGATCTTTCCTGCGCGCGCGCTTGCTCTGCGTCCCTGGAGCTCGGCCCTGCCGCTTGCTCTGCCCTTGGAGCTGCCTCCCGATCGGATCTTCCCCAGCGAGAGACTCCGCCCCTGCGCCCTGCTCTTTGGCGTTTGATCAGCTTCAGCGGATGGAGTTCCTGCATTGAACCTCTCTTCTTCAACCATGTCTTCAGATGGAGTTGCCCTCCCGCCTTCTGATCTTGAGGCATTCCGATCCCTTGTTGCAGCTGCCAACAAGAGACCACCCTCGACCTCTCAGCTCAAGTTCGTTAAAAAACTGGACAAAATCCCTACGGTGTCGCTCCCGGTGGACGATGCCTGCAGAACAGCAATAAACCTGGCTGAGAGAGGTCTCATCGGCCAGTTCACCGGGCTATGGCCTTCACCAAAAGCAGTAGAAGATTGGGTCAAGCGAAACTGGTCGCCATTGGTCAAGGAAGGAGTAAAAAGTCATTTTGTCGGAAAGGGGTTCTTCGTTTTCGTGTTCGACAGTGTGGAAGATCGAAGTCTGATCTTCAGAAACGGGCCTTATTTCATGGGCCCCCAAGGGCTTTATCTGAACAAATGGTCTCCAGATTTCGACCCTGCACAAGATGTGCCCACTGCTGTTCCTGTTTGGGTTCGTCTCCCGCACCTCCCTCTTCATTGCTGGAGCCAGAGATCATTGCAATCCATCGGCAATGCCCTAGGCAGGTATATCGATCAGGCCCCGAGGAAGGATCAGTATTCCTGCGCCCGTATCTGTGTGGAAGTCGATTTGGAGGTCGGACTCCCCGAAGCCATCAATCTCTCAGTGGCAGACTGGACGCACATTCAAGAACTCGACTACAAGAAACTGCCCTTTAAATGTCGACACTTCCATGAATACGGGCATTTTGCCAGATACTGCAAAAAAAAGAATGAGGAAATAGCAGAGAAAGAGAATGGCGAACAGTGGAAGCAAGCAAAGAGAACAGCAAGCAATAGACAAAACAACAAAAGAAATGCAAAAGAGACAGGGAACAAAACAGGTCAGGAAGGCGCAAGTAACCAAAACAGTGAAAGCAGGGAAGCTAACAGCAGTGCAGGAGATAAAAATCCATTCGAATCTCTTGCTCTTCCGACAGATCCTCCAGAGGCTGAACAGGAAGATGCACCTCAGCTGAATACTGCAGACAATGAAGTGCCAGGTAACACTCCAAATCAGGTACCCAGCAACACTCCTTCTCCCTCATATGCTGACATTATTAAACAAAAAAAGAAGAGTTTAGACAACATGGGGTCATCAGATGAAGAAACCTTTGAAAGGCCATCCAAAAAAGTGGGAAGAAGAACAAACAAGGAAACCAGGGAAGAGGAATCAGAAAGGCAGAAAACCCTAGGAAGTCAATCCACCATTGAAATGACTCTAGGGAGAAATACAAGACCAAGGGCGCCCAAGGGAGGAGGCCCCACCCCTTCAAGCGGTAAATGATGCAGATGGTCTCTTGGAACTGTAGGGGCTTGGGAAATCCCAGTAAGGCAGATGCTATCAAAAATCTCCTGAAGCTGGAATCCGTGGATATACTTATGCTCCAAGAGACCAAAATAGAAGGGGAAACCCTTCTAAACACTAGCTCAATGAAGTGGAAATATGATGCTGGAAAGGCTGTGAGTGCAAGAGGGTCGGCCGGTGGCATAGGAACCTTCTGGTCAAAAAATTCCTTCTCATTAGAAAAGTACTCGGAGACCCAACACTGGATATATACAGAACTTCTCCATATTGCAAGCAATACCTCTCTAGCTCTTTTCAACATGTATGTCCCAGTCCATTATGATGAAAAGAGACAGTGCTGGAGATCACTCCTGGAATACATAGAGAAAATCAATCCCTCAAACATTGTAATAGGAGGTGACTTGAATATAATACTGGACCCCAAAGAAAAAAGAGGAGGGAATTACTCAAGGGATCCCTTTCTCAACATGGTGGAAAATCTGATTCTGCAGTGGGACCTAATAGATCACAAACCAGTAAAAGGCAAATACACCTGGACTAATAATAGAACAGGGGAAAACCATATCTCTGCCAGGCTGGACAGATTTCTTATCAGCAGTTCGTTAATGTTGGACAATAGGATTGTCTTCAGCAAGATCCTCCCAAAACTCACGTCGGATCACAAGCCAATCCTCTTATGCTTGAAAGAAGAAGAAGACCTTGGCCCTCTCCCTTTTCGTTTCAGCCCTCTTTGGGCTGGAAAAGAAGGCTTCTTTGACACTGTCCAAACTGCATGGGAGATAGAGGTTTCTGGATCACCAAGTTTTGTTTGGGAACAAAAATTGAAAAAAACCAAAAAAGCCCTTAAGGATTGGATAAAAAACTCTATGAAAACCCCAACTAGTCAGAGGAAGGAGGCTGTTCTGCTGCTGGAAGGTTTACAACTCGATCTGGAGGAGAAAAATCCTTCTCCCACAGACTTAGACTTGGAGAAAGCAGCCCAAAGGAATACTTACAGCTCCTTCAGAAATGAAGAGGAGTACTGGCGTTTAAAATCTCGAAGTTTATGGCTTAAATCCGGGGACAGGAACACCACTTATTTCCATAGACAATGCAGGGCTCGCCTCTCTCGAAATCACATAGCAGAAATTACCTCCTCCAATGGCCAGGTGTATAAAGGTCACACTCAAATCAAAGAAGCAGCAGTAAATCATTTCCAAACTCTTCTTAGTGCAGAAAGTAACGAGAATGAGGAGGATGCATTAGAGTTTCTATCCAACATCCCAAACCTAGTCAGTAAGGAAGATAATGAAGCCCTGACAAGGTCAGCTACAGAAGAAGAAATAACCTCCATTGTCTGGTCCATGGAACCAGACAAAGCTCCAGGACCTGACGGGTTCTCCGTGCATTTCTATAGAATCTGTTGGGAGATAATCAAATTGGACCTCTTCAGAATGATAAGGGGATTCTTGAGGAAGGCTAAAGTTGGAGGTGGAATTAACTCCACCTTTCTCGCTTTAATCCCCAAGGAGACTAATCCTGGCTCCTTTGACAGGTATAGGCCGATCTCTTTATGCAACTCATCTTACAAGATCGTGGCCAAGCTAATGGCTAACAGAATTAAGCCCCTCCTTCAAAAACTCATCTCTCCGGCACAGGGGGGATTTGTGGCTGGCAGACAGATTCTAGACAACGTCATCCAAGTTCAAGAAGCACTACACTCCAGCTACGCCCGGAAAGAACAAGGTATGATCATAAAACTGGACATGTGTAATGCTTTTGACAGAGTGAATCGTTCCTTTCTGCTCAAGGTTCTTGCTGCATTTGGTTTCTGTCATGAATTTATTAACCTAATTAAAGCTTGCATTGAGAACATCTGGATAGCTCCAATGGTTAATGGAAGACCAGCAAACTTTTTCTTGGCCACTAGGGGATTGAGGCAGGGTTGCCCCCTCTCCCCCTTCCTTTACATTCTGATGGCGGATTCACTGAGCAGGAAGCTGACTCAGGAGAAACAAACAGGCTCACTTCCTGGGATCAGAATTGCGCAAGGCATTGCTCCAGTGAACCACGCTTTCTTTGCAGACGACTCACTTCTGCTTGGGGGAGCTTCCTTAAGAATTGCCATCATCTTCAAGACCATCCTTCAAAAGTTTTGCAAAATCTCTGGAGCGTTAATCAGTGAGAGAAAAAGCGCTGTTTATGGCTGGAACTCTGAGCAAAACACAATTGAAAGGATCGCCAGAGAGCTGGGTTTCAATGGCTATGCTGACTGGGATAAGATAAAATATCTTGGCCTTCCATTAACCAAGGGATCCAATCGAAATCACTTATGGGAAGAGGTGATCTTCAAGCTCAAGAAAAAGATAAATGCGTGGGGTGGAACCTGGCTTTCAACAGGCGGCAAACTTACATTAATTCTCTCTGTTTTATCTGCAATGCCCACGTTCCAAGCCTCCCTGTCGTTGGCTCCAAGTCAAATAGCTGATCGCATCTCCAGTTTGATGCGCACCTTTTTGTGGAATAGAGGGCGCGTCAATAGCAATCGGTTCCATCTTGTCAACTGGAACACAGTGATGCGCCCATTGAATGAAGGCGGCCTTCAAATCAGGGACCCTCTGCATTCCAATTTAGCCTTGGGATGTAAGATGCTGTGGCTGCTCCTTATCGATCCTTCACACCCTGTCAGCCAGATATTTAATCGTAAGTACCTCAACAATCAATCGATTTTCAACTTTAATCCAGTGACTTCTCCCAGGGGTACGCAGGCATGGAAGCTCTGCAGCAAAGCTATCGGCTTCTTCAGATCGCACCTTTACAAAATCCCAGGGAATGGGAAAAATACTTTGCTGTGGAGAGAGCAGATTATGGGTCATCCTCCTCTTTCAGCAAATTCAGAAATCGCAGATTTAAGAGCTTGGTTAAGCTCAAAAGGAATCCGCAGAATTGAGGACATCGTTGAATGGGATCAAAAAGGCAACTGGCAGAGTTGGTCTCTGCCTGTCATACCAGCGCACTTAAACAATCAGTTAAGAGTCTTCACAGCTGCTATCTCAGACTTCACACCAGTGCACAAGGATGAGGAAGATTCCTGGGGTTGGGGAAAGACCGGGGTATACACAGCCAGACAAGGATACCTGCAGCTGCAAGGTAAGAAGGATTATTTACATCCCGAAGCAGTGTGGAAACAGATTTGGGAAAATTTCAGCATCCCTAAGATTAATTTCTTTACCTGGACTTTGTACCACAAAAAAATACTTACTGGAGAAAACCTGAACAGAAGAAATATAGCCGGCCCCCATCGATGTGTCCTTTGCAAAAACGCTCTAGAGACCTCTGATCATTTGTTTATTGAGTGTGAGATTGCTCAGAAGGCCTGGTTTATCTACTTGACTGGCCTGAAGGTGAGAACCCCTACACACTGCTCGACCAGAGACATGTTCAAGACATGGAAAGCTCGATACCCCGGCAGCATTGCAGACAAATCTCTCTGGCACAAGGTTTGGATCGCAGCCCCAAAATACATATGCTGGAAGTTGTGGTTGGCCCGGAATGAAATGGTCTTTAACCAAAAAGAAACCACTACAAATATCATAGCAGATAAGGCCAAGAAACTCCTTTTGGAAACTCTGAGACACTCAAATGCCAAAGATGACAGCTCCCTTGGAAAGGAAGAAAGGAATTGGCTTGATGGCTTCTCCCCCAAACCAACACCTTCAGCATGTACTCGTCCAAAACACAAAGAAAAATGGCAGATCAGAGATACGCTGGACAGCTTTCAGAAGTGGTGGAAATCACAAGGAAAATGCACCATCTTTTTTGACGGAGCCTCAAAAGGCAACCCAGGCAGGTCAGGAGCGGGAGGGGTTATTTACTTTCCGAATGGGGAAAAAGAGACTTACAGTTGGGGACTAGGGACAAAAACCAACAATCAGGCTGAAGTTCTCAGTCTTTTAAAAGCCTGCCAGCTGGCTAGGAAAGAGAATCCAAGCGAAATATTAGTGTTCGGAGACTCAGAGCTGCTGATAAAATCTCTAATAAACAAGAAAGGGCTCATGGACCCAGTGTTAAATAAGCAGCTTGCAAGAGTGAACAGATTCTTGAAGGACTTCCCCTCAGCTCAATTCTTCCACATCCTCAGAGACTTAAATGCAGAAGCAGACAGGCTAGCAAACATTGGATGCACTCTTGAAATGAGCATGATCAGCTTAAATGCAGGAGAAGTGAAAACGGCAAACATTCCCTAATAGGACAAGGAGTACATGTAAAAACAGTGATATGTATGAAGCAGTGACCTGAAATGTTTGTTTTGGCTCTGGCCATCCCATCTCTATCAATAAAATTATCCGTTCTAGTTAAAAAAAAAAAAAAAATCTGCACATTTATGTTTAGAGGTTGGTGGAGTTCATGAAATTTGACCAGAATTAAACCTTTGGTTTCTCTAGGCTCGTAATTTTTCACAATTTAGCTTACATTCCTTCGATAATCAAGTCACACAGTGTTGCCAAGGGGAATTACAGGTTTGATATAACATTGGACCGGTGGAATCATTAATTGAACACAAATGTCTCAGCTTCCAACCAAGCTTGTGATATTGGTTTTCATCATGCACAATCATTATATATTATAAAACACCAATAGATATATATTTCATCATATCTCCATAAAAATATTCTGGTCTGCAACTTATGTTATATAATAATGGCTGTGACTTCAGAAAAGGTATGGGAAAGGTACACTGCTTTTTATTGGTCTCTTTACATTGCTTTTTATATTTGATAAAATCAAAATGTAACACTATCCCTTATTTTCAACACTTATTTTCAAATGTTATAAGAGTAAAGGTTGTCATATGTTATAAGCCACTGGATCACGAACACTCCAACGACGACAACCTGTTCACTGGTAAGTCGCCTCATCTCTGAAATGTGTCTTCAACCCGAGCCGTATGTTAGCTGTCATGCATCTTTCTTTGTGTTCATGCATTGATACTACTTGTTCATGGGTGCAGATGCTGGATATTAGTCATAATAGGCTCCAGTAAATAGATGGTTAGTATTCGCTGTAATTTTATTTTTCCATGAACAACGTAACTTCTCTTGCATTAACACTGGCTCAAGGCAGGGACTAACTGCCTTGCAACCATACTAGTTTGTTTGAGAGTTAGGTAAGAATCAACACATCAAGGTTATGCGTATTAGTTGTTTTAGAGAGATAATATAACATAATTTTATTGATATTTCACGAAAAATGAAATGGGGTAGAATTGATATATTGTTACAAAGTTTTCATCAGTATATATATTTTGTGTTATGAGTTAGGGATGAATTTAAAAATTTGTTTAGTTTTTCATATTTCAAAATATAATGTTGTTGGGGATGCATTATCTAATTGGGTGAGATACCGCCCTAAATAATAAAACTATAGATCCTCAATTATAAATAGACTAGCTTATGAATGAACAAATATTGAGATAAAAATATGAAGTGAGATAATAATATAAAGTGATTTTTTTAATGTTACTTGTATGTGTTTAGTGGTGAATGCCAATGTTTAAATAGTGTTTTAGACACCACCATTATTGTGTATAAAGTATCGTTCTTATTATCACCAAACTGAGACTAATTGGGTTGTTCAATAGTCAATTCAGTGTAACTATTTCAAACCACTTAGGGTTGGAAGTTAGCCCTTCCAACCAGAGAGGGCTCTCTCAAGAAAAAATATGATATTCAATAAACAAGATTTAAAATGAATATGGCTAACTCTTAGATGGTTTTTGGATGATTTTTTGTAGGTGAAAGATGTGTGAGGCCTACCATTGGGCATGGATTCAGAAGGGGAATTCAATTACACAAAAGTTTCATTCATGGAAGCCGAGGCACATGAGTTCTTATAAAAAAATTCTGACAGTAAAAAAGCTACATAAAGGAAGTTGGAGCATAATGATCTATGAGTTCCAAGTAATTATGTAAGATTAAGCTAAGATAACATTCATAATATAAAGGAAAAAAACATATAAGAACTCAATTAGAATATCAGGTTAGAACAAAAAGTCTTCTGCAACTATCTATTAACTTAGTAAAAAATATATTACAATAGTAGCTTTGGCCATTACATCCATCCCGCTCTTTAAATCTAAAACATCCCTATTTATAGAGTGAAAACCTTTTACATAGGTCTGCCACTCGGGTTAGACTCTCGAAACTGATGTAGAGTTTTAATCCCAAAAGGAATTCATTACATTGAGAGAAATTAGAGATAATTTTGTTGGAAAGAGTTTGTAACATAAAAGGACTCTATCACTATTAATTTCATTAAAAAACTTTAAATAATCCATAATAATAATGCTTATCGAACCAAACAGCTTTTTCTAAGGTGGCAATAACCATGATTAATTGGAAAACTGTCATGCTAGAATTTAGGCCCTGATATTCAGAATTTGAGGATGAGTTGTGTGTTGGTGAGGTGGCAAAACTAGTGAGTTGTTTTAACCATGTCATCCATTTGGAATGGATTGCTGGAGGTTGTTGAAGTTTATCTGCATAATTTGGCATGTTGGATTTGATGTGGTGCTTTCTTTGGATATTCTGCCATATGTTACAAAGTGTGATGGATTCTCTCTAACTAACCATTAAATACCTGAAGGTTTCTTCTGGATGAATGATCTTCTTAATTTGTCTATGATCTCAAATATTTCCACCTCATACTTTGACTATTTTTGAAGTCATTAAATTGTCACCCAAACTTCTTGCAACCACTCTAAATTGTTTTGCGACCAGCTGTGTAAATGTTAATATTTTGACTGCTGAATTTTTTACTGGAATGTGCTTCAGGATTGAGGATCTGATCTTCAGCTTGTTGATTTCATGCCTGGAAATTTGGAAGTAATATTCAAATTTCCCTCTGGAAATGCAGGGAAGGATTTGACACTAATAATTTATCTAGAAAAACAGAGGGTTAGGGTTGGTTTAGGAGGGTGAGATGAAGGGTAGTGAAACCGTGGGTATGATGGAGGTGGCGATATTTTCGTTAGGGGCACGAGTAATGGAATGGTAAGCGGGAGTTGGATTAGGCAGGAGGAGATAAATGGCAGTAAGGGAGTGGAGAGGAGTGCGTGGGAAGGAGAGTGGTAAAATGGGTTGGTTTGGCGGATTTCAGGGTGGGGTAGGTGTGGTAAGAGGTTTGCGAGGGGGGGGGGGTGTGAAACGATGAGGGGCTGACACGTTAGGTGGGTCTCATGGGAATGAAACCACCTTTTCAGACCCCACCCCCCTGCCGGTAAAGGTAGGATGGCAAGGGTGAGCCGAAAAGGTTTGTATACCATTGACCTGGTGGCTTGATGATCGAGCAGTTGGAAAAAACGAGTGTATTAACTAAAAGAGACATACTCCTTTGTTGTATTCGATATGAGCAATGCGCTAGTCCTGCTTGTGAACTTGCTCAGTGCTTGGCGCTTGGTTTTGGTGTTGGTTGTGGTTCTTGGTGGTGTTGTTCGACTCTTGGTCCTATGGTTAGCCCTCAAAGATTATCCCTTAGGCTATTATTTTGTTGTTGGTGCTAGCCTAGCCTTCGGGTTGTTGATCATTTGGAGATTATTCCTTTGAGATTAACCCTTGACTTGGAGATTAGCCCCATGGTCTAATAATTTTTTATAAAAATTTCATGTGATAACAATTCTTGTCTACCTTTGAAATTCCCCTTGTGTTTCAATATGGTATGAAAGCTATGGTTAAATAATCAGTGGTAACCAATCATGATTAAGAGTTGTTAGGACTATTGATTCTAATGGATCTATCATTGCAAAAACCATTAGAGGTTTTCACGTGCCAGGAACACTATGAAAAGTAATTTTAGAGCTCTTGAAGAAGTCATTTATCTAGAAAGGGGGTTAATATTGATCTCAAGTTTTTAGGCATTGGAAGATATAATTAATCATGATTTTTTAAAATAATTATGATATGTATGCATTAGGTATGCATACTTTTCTAAAGAAAAATGAACTATGAAAAATTACCAAAGCTATAATACCCAACCTAAACGATGATGAGAAAAAAGTTATGGTCAATGGAAAGAGGATGAGATTGTAAGTGTCATACAACCTATATCTCCAGAGAATTTAGATTCCACACCAATGGGATTGATTGTCCAAATGAATTCTAGAAGAAATTATTAGATAAAGTCGATGCAATTCAAGTTACTTGACTTGAGTAAGAGTTGATATTTCTTAAGCCTTTGTCATTTGACATGATTGAGGATTATTTGGATTATTTGAAAGAGATACAGTTGAAGCATGGTGAACATGGGAATATTTTTGTGAAGAAGGAAGGTCAATTGTTAGAGCTAATAATGATAAACCTGAGGATCCCTTATGATATATTTTTCTTGCAAACAAAGAAATGAACACCATGGAAGGAAGATGGTAAGGACCACATCCTACATTATTTTTTCACTCTAGTTATTAGAAAATAAGAAAAAATTATTGAGAAATGAAACTTGCATAATAAGAAACTAACTAAACTTGCTAAAGGGAAAGGAAACACAAATCTATGGATAATTAGGTCAAAATGACAACTTGATTTCTCTTTGGATTGACAAGGAAAGAATCATGAAAATTAAAAGATGCAATAATAATTAGTTTAAATCTAGAAAGGTGAAGAATAAAAAACCTATCATCATTGCAAGAATCTTTGAGATTTTGAAATGGATTGCTAAAATAATATTAATGACCTAGAAGAGAAGGTTAAATATCTTGGAGGTGAAAATAGACCTCAAGAAGGTAAAGGTAATGGTTATCAGACCTTGTATGTCGCTTATTATCATGTATTTAATGCATGTACTTATCACGAGGAATGGATAAGGAACTCTAGTTCTTGTCATCACATGGCTACAAATATTTCTCCCTTTACATCTTTGAGTAAAGCTAAGGAAAATAATATATTGTTGTATACGACTATACACTAACCATTGAAGAATGTAGAGAAGTAAACTCCAATGAAGAATGTAGAGAAGTAAACTCCAATAATGGAATGAATAATATTACTAGGATAGATTGAATGGTTGAGTGATTTTAGTTTCATGTAGGAGACAACAAGTTTTTATGTTGTTTGGTCTTTCAATTAACCATGAATATCCTTTTTCCGTTCACCATGGTTGATTGATAGGTTTACACTAGCTATCATCTACAAACTGTAGGAAAGTGCTCAAGGCTTTCTTGATGACATTTTCCATGGGAAAAAAATAATAGAGTATTTATTGATGTGTATCATTTATCTTGGATTAGTTTTAACTTTTTTTCAATGCCTCAAATCACCATGGAAAAGAAATACGACCTATGATATTGGTTTTTGTAGGCTTGTTGTGAAGGAAATTAAAAATAATTTTCATGAAATCATTGAAGGTATTTTAGCTCCTAAAGAAAAAATTTACAAGTTATATGAAGTCAAAGACACAAAGGTATGTACTATAGTTCCATTTGCATTTACACTAGTGACCACATTGATGAGAAAAATCAAGGTTTGGCATGAAATACTAGAGTATATGAACTACATAAGTATGAAATTTATGGATCAAATAAATGTGGTCCATGGTAAACTTGAAGTTACATCTCATGAAGGAGTGTGTAAAAGTTGTAAGCTTGGAAAACATGACAAAGAAAACAATCGAGAAATGTAAGTCTTGGATGGTTGAGCACTTTGAGCTTCATTTAGGAGGCTTCATGGTTGATTCTTAAAGCTAGATGTCTCTATTACATGCCTCACTCAATGTCTCTACTGAGTTAGGAATTGAATTGAAATTGGAAATTTTACACTAAGTACCATCTACAGAATGTAGGGAAGCGATTTAGGGTTTCTCCATGATGCCTTCCTTAGAAAAAAAATTAGAGTGATCATTGATGTGTATCATTCACCTTGACTTAGTGTTAATATTTTTTTATTACCTCAACTTACATGGACAAGCAAGAAGGTATAATTTTTTCTTGGTAGGCTTGTTGTGAAGGACATTAACGTTAGGCTTGATGTCATGGATTTTAGATCCTAAAGACAATAGTTACAATTTTTATGAATTCAAAGAAACAAAACTATGTACTATAGTTCCTTTTGAGTTGGTAATTAAATTGATGAAAAGGTAGGATTTTTCATGAAAGGATAGGCTATTTTAAATACGTAAGAATCAAAATTGATGGATAAAATAAATATGGTAAATGGTACACCTAGATTCATACCTTATAAAGGATTTTGTAAGAGTTATAAGCTTGGAAAGGATCACAAAGAAAAAATTGAGAAAGTTGCAAGGCCTGGGGAGAAAAATCATAGTTGGGGATTGTACATACTTATATTTGTACAACAAATAATCCATCCCTAGCTAATGCAAGTTAATTTTTGAAATTTATTGATGATGTATTTGGATATAATTTGATATATTACTTACATAACAAGGATATAATGCTTGAAAATTTTATATAAATTGGGGCATTAGTGGAAAACCAAAGTGTAATACCTATAAAATATTTTAGGTTTTATAATGGAGGAGAATATGTGATTACAGCCTTGAAGGTTTCCAAGATCAAAATGTTGTCTCATGGTGGATATTGGTACCATATATCCCTTAGTATCATGGAGTTTCGAAAAGGAAGAATGGAACCTTAATTGACATGGTTAGATGTTTGCTTCAAGGAAAGGGTATTCCAATCAAATTTTACTAGGATTATACCCTAACCTCCCTACTTTGGAGTTAGTAATTAATCTATCAGATCATATTATTTAACTAAGGTACACTAGATAGTTAGTAGGTATCTACTCATAGTAAAAGGATGGATATTTTTTATTAAATAAGGCTTATTAAGTGGTTGGTACTCATTAGTAATGGGACCTTTAGTACTTAAGCTTTTGATTGAGAGAAACTATTTAAGAGCTAGTAGGATATGGATATATTTTCAAGTGTTGTTATTGTATTGGATCTCTACTCAAAAGAGGTTAACCCCTTGAAAAGGCCCATGGAATTTTCTCTCTCCTTTCTAGATTGTAAATACAAGGGTTATATTGCACATATTTTACATCATTCTCCCTTATTTATTTATTTTTTCGCATATGTTCCACCTCATTCTTTCTTATTTAGTTATTTTAAACTTATATTTATTTAGTAATTTCTTGATTATCATTTTTTTAGTTTATTAATTAAATTACAAATGGTATTAGAGTTTTTTTATTTTGCTAGCATGCACCCAAATTTTAGAATTCATTTTTTAGGCTAGAGACATGTTTCAAAATATTTAAACATAAATATCAATCATTCATCAAATAAAATCATGGCTAGGGAAGCATAAACATAGGGAATACAAGTGGAGTCATAGGGTTTGGCACCCTTGTACATCTCTATTGGTAACCCTTTTGAGTTGTGTTGCATTATACAAAATTTGCATACATATTTGATCTTTTTCAGACCTTTGGGTATATTATAATCCCCTTCAATGCACCCAAAACTATCCATACATGATACCCTCAACCATCTTGGTGCTATTCCTATATTACATTGAGAACAACACTTTGGAAGATTCACTCTCACATACTATGGAATTGAGTAGTACAACTAAGGATATGGTTTATCCTCCTTAGTTGGTTTCATGCAAGATTCATACATGTACTATTGGTGGAAACCTTAAGTATATCAAAGTGATATAATGCTTAACACTCTTTTTCATTAGGGCCTTGTAAACCATAGCCCCTACAAAATTTTGGCAGCACAATAATACTTAAATAGGAGTAATATTCCTATCAGAGTAAATGAGAAAATAAAAGGTCCGATGGACCCAAAAATATCATTATAGGAGACATATCTTAGAAAAATCCTCAAGTTTGAAAAATTATTTACGTAAGGATAATACTTTAATAACCCTTCAAGTGGACCCAAAGGCCACATGGCTACCACTAGAAACATGGCCATAAAGAATAGGAATAGTGTCTTGGAATCTTAGCATTTGGGATCCAAGACAATGTTTCTAAGATTGACATACATGTTTCTAAGACAAATGACTTGTAGACAAACTTTGGTAGCATGAAAATATATATTACTAACACCAATAGTTTGTAATATTTTATCATTTATACCATACGTCCATGTGTTCAATGGTTGGATATATTTGTAAAATAGGAATGGGTAGAATCCTCCAATAAAGGAAAGAATTTCTTGGGGCCGCCCTTTAATGATAATCAAACTGAACATGGTACATAATTTCTAAAGTTGATTTAAACAAGTTTGATGGTTTCAACCCCACATT